>MU680469.1:21572-57421 GCA_026770625.1 Nicotiana glauca | reverse complement strand
CGAATCTTAGCCTAGCCCGTCGAATATCAAAAAAACATCCCGCCGGAACCCTACTCCGGCGGATAACCCCCAAACAAAAAGCCCCCAATCGAACCCCAGCCTTCAAAAGCAAGCTTTTCACAAGAAATGAGACTCTAGAAGTCTGTTTGAAGACCAACAAGCCAAGAAAATGGCTTATGAACCGCTGATGCCGGAAAATCAAGAAAGGTAGAAAATAGCCTGAGTTCCGGACAACCATAAAATCAAGAACCAGAAAGAAACTGAAGAAAAGAAGAAAAATAGAAAAAAAAAAAAAAAAAAATACGAAAGCTAAGTCCCAAATCTTTTCTTTGTTGTTTCTGGTTCTCAAATCTTCTACCCTTTCTTTTTTGTTTTATTTCTCTGGAATCTGTTACATGCTCAAGGTTTTTCTGTTTGTACATGAAATCGACTGAATATTCTCTTGTTCTGATTGAAGTCATTTGTTAAATCACATGCTCTGTAGTCGTTTAATATTCTTGCTTGATAGATCTTGTTCGATTAAATGTCCTGATTAATTGGATTCAACCATTATTAAATTGTTTCTCTGAGTCCTGATTAATCAAGTGTTTAGTCGAAATTAGGGTTATATTTGCAAGTTTGTTTAATACTGGCTATTATTGCAATACGGTTTAATGCTTGACTCTTCTGAATTTCTGAGTAACTAGTCGTATTAGGGCTATGTGTGTAAATTGCTTAAATGTTGGCTATCATTGCGATACAGTTTGACTTTTTTGTATGGGTCTCTGATTAATTAAAAGGCTATTTGTGGCTATGTTTGTAAAGTGGTTAGTTCTGAAAAGGGGTTAATTAGTTCTGAACTGGCTATAATATAAAGTTTAAGTATCAGGGGTTATTTGTTAAATACTGTTCGATTTTTGACTGCTCAAGGTCTAATTAAACCTAAAGGTGGTCGAGTAAATAAACACAAGACACAGGGGTAATAGGGGAATAGGTAAAGGGTATTCTGAGAATAATTTAGAAAGAATAAGGGTACAAAAGACAAATAGGCATGGTTTTGATGTAATTAGCTGAACAGTAAAGGGCATTCTAGGTATAACTAAATGGTAAATAGGTAATAAACATTAGCAAGTGAGGGTAGTAAAGGCATTTACGCCTAAATGGAATGATAGAGAATACCCTAGAACCTTCTAGCAGGGGTTCAAGTGTATTCCTGTTAAATGCACTTAGACTAAACTGAAATAATTCAAAAAGATTAGGGGTGGGAAATCTGAATATCTAATTCAAATTTTCCTCTCATTCTACTCTATAAATAGGCCCCTTTAGGCCTTATTAAAAGGTTCAGAAGATTTTTACATTAAAATATACACTGAACTACTGCTACTGTTTCATTGCTGCCAGTTCGAGTAATATTTCGGACTTTTGTTCGTTGTTCTTCATATGTTTGATTGAATTCGCTGGGTTTTCTACTTGCTTGGTTGAATTCGCTGGGTTTTCTATTCTAAAGTCGTACCTGTTGCTGTGTTAATCTACCTTTATTGCTGTTGATACTTGGTTGCTGCTTATCACTGATTTTCTTCTCCTTCATCCCTTAGAACTCATTGTTTTATCTCAATCTGATCAGGTACACTACTACCTCTCATGGATGTAATTGAAGTTTGAAGAAATGGAATGAGCAGTAGTTTCCTTCTGTAATTCTGTTTTGTCTTATAGTTTGATAATTAGAGTTCATGTAATTCATTAGGATTTTGGGTTGTAATAAGGACTGGACTGTACGAACTTAATTCAGATTTATAGTAGTAGTAGATAATAATGTAGGAAATACATTAAGCAGATCAGTCAAAATGATCACCTAGATCTAAATTAAAAACTGGTTTAAACTTAGTTAATTTGCTTATAGATTTACAACTATTCTGAAATCAGACGTGTAATACACAAGTGTTCGGATATTTTGTTAATTAAATTTTGGATCAGTAGCTGTTAGTTCGAAAAATATGACTTAGTTAAAGTTTGAATCGTGTTAATGGCTTAATACCATTTAAACTTGTTTAGTTACAAATTGGCGTTAAAACTCAGTAGTATGGTGTCAAACAGAAGTTTCAGTATGAATGAAATCCACACTGCAATTCGAATATGTTTTAGTTGAAGATTTAGGTTAATGCTTCCAGTTAAATAAAAACAACAAGGTAACTCTGCAAGTAGTGTCTCAACTGATAAATAATATGTAGATTAGACTCAGTTAATCTGACTAAACAGTAGTACTCAAATATAAATCAGTATTAGCAAGTCTAGTTAAATTCTGATATTGAACTTAATAATATCTGCTCATAGTTCTGTTAGTTCATTAAAAATGTTAATCTGCCTTGAACCTGCTTTAGATATTAATAATTTGGGCCTAATCATGGGAAGAGGCCCAAGTCCAATCGATATGGCATTTATGCCTATGAGAACAGATACGAAAATGTCGACTGGGCTTCAAGTAGCCAATTGCACCTTGGTGCAGCTTTGTTAAGTTGGCCCAGATTCCAGGCCCAATAATGAATAATGGCCTGGATCCAATTAGATAATGACATAAAAACATGCTTATAAACATTTCTATTAAGGGAAAAACAGAATTAGAAAACTTAGTGCTATTTAGGTATATTTTAAAAAATATGAATGGGACGAGCCTCGTTACAAGATAAAAACGCATGGGGCCCCCAAATAATAACTATAAAATTTTTAGACCCGGAAGGATCGTTTAGACAATTTCACGGTCTTTCCCCAAAATAACAAGAATAGACATCACTAGGCATAATTCTAATATACATTCATTTGAACGGGTGCACTTTTATGTGACCCAAATCCCACTCTCAACGAAGTCGAAATATATTCAAAGCCACAGGCGTACTGGTACGGTGTGGTCATGGATGTATTTTCACGACGTTGCAAATTCTTAAAATTCAAAAGCGGAATACTTGCACATGATTAAAATATATAATTGAAATCTGATAAAATCAAAACAACAGTTGAGCGACCGTGCTAGAACCACGGAATCCGGGAGTGCCTAACACCTTCTCCCGGGTTAACAGAATTCCTTATCCGGATTTCTAGTTCGCAGACTGTAACAGAGTCAAACTTTCCTCGGTTCGGGATTAAATCTGTGACTTGGGACACCATTATATTCTTAAGTGGCGACTCTGAAAACTTAAATAACTAATCCCGTTCTGACTGTCCTTAAATTGGAAAAAACTCCTTCTACGCCCTCACGGGTATAGTGTATAATACATTATCGTAAAAAGGAGCTGTGACAATTGACAGAGTGCACACACAGATAAACATTAATTTACAAGGGAAAGAGAACATATTACAGTATGCTAGTAACATATCTAGACTACGAAACATGAGCAAAATTAGACAGGAAAGAAAACATGTTATTGTTGAGGCTTGTAAATTAACTAGGACATACCAGTAGAGAAGCAAAGTGCACAAAAGGTAAAACAAACAGGAGTCCACATCTAGCCTTGGCTTTCAGCCGGCTAGACAAAACAACAGCACAAGTAGTAGTAAAGAAAGAGAGAGTTTTAAGTGTAAGTGTGTATTTTTTTTAACTCAAGTTGTTCGTGTGTTCAAAGAAAAGAGAGTAGGGTATTTATAGTTTTTGAAAACGAGTGAAGAGTAAAGTAATAAGTAAAATTTTAACACAAAAATGAAAACAATCACAAGTCAGAATCTATTAACACAAGACTTCCCTTTAATCAAGGGATTATTGCTCAACGGACACTTACTGGATTAATATAAGGAAAGAAAATCAATTTGTAAGCGGAATGATTGTTTCCATAAAAGGAGCAGTAAAATCATATAGTAAGGGATTAAGTCTACGTACAGGAATGTAATTATTTTTGGAAAGGATCTGGTAAGGCCAAACAAAGAGAAAGAATCAATTACCCCTTAACAGGCGAGTAAAAATCAGAATTTCACAAAGAAAAAGTTTTGAAAATCAATCACGAGTTTGAGAATCAATCACAGAAGGGACTCAGTATATAAATGAAATGCACAAGTAATAGACATGTGAGGCCAAGATATGGCAAAAGAACATCATATAGTAGTAGCTCAAAAGAAAACACTCGAAGCATGATAGTAAGGTTTCAGTGTTTAATAATAGAGATGAAGATCGGAAGCATGCAAAGAGTCGAGTGAAAATCATAGTTGAGTTTGACAGGTAGTAAGAACTCAGAACCAAAATAGTCACATGAAAAAGAGAATTCAAGCATATTGCAATTTCAACAGACGAGTTGCACAAACAACTTCAAAGCAATCGAATAGTCCAAAAAGAAACTAGGGTTTTCGAAAATCAATCGAGCTTAGAGGAGATAAGCAGATAAACAAATAAATAGATTCAGAATCTGGGATAAACCCCAAAAATTAGGGCTTTGACTATGCTAACTCAAATATAGAAGAAGGGCAAATCAAGCGAATATTAACAAACAAAACCTCAAACAAAATCCCCCCAAAAATTAGGGTTTTCAACATGCTAACTCATATAGAAAATAAGGTAAATCAAAAGAATATTAACAAACAGACCAAGAAACTCAAACAAAATCCTCAAAAAATTAGGTTTTAAACATGCTAACTCAGATAGAAAATAACACAAACAAAACACTGTAAAACATGTCGAGAATCAGAGGACATTCAAAATAACTTAACATGAAACCCTAGTTGAAGAATAAAGAGTTTCTAAAAGCAAAAATTAAAGAAACTTCAAGAAAAATACATAGAAGGTTCACAAACACGTAGATCCGGAGCAGATCTAAAAATAAATTGAAGGAACCTTAGAGATTAGGGTTTCATAAGAAACCCAGGTGATGAGAAAGGCTTTGGAAACCATCGATCTGAGCAGGAATGTCGAAGGTCGAACTCGAATATCCATGATTGGCCGGACAAAGGTTGAAGACGACCGGAGAACAGTCATCGTGTAAAGGCTTGGTCAGAACCCTTCAAGATCTGGTCATAGGACATTTAGAAACGAGCACGCAGAAGCCAAGAGAGGCTGGTATAGGCCTCCGATTAGCCTGGGAAGCCATATATTAGGGTTTTAGTGAGAGGCGGTAGCTAGGGTTTGAGGTGATTTAAGAGAGAGTTGAGAGAGGAGGGAATTCAGAGGCAACGGTCGAGAAAAAATGAGATAGGGTTTAGGGTCGTTTGAATTAAAAAGGGTAAGAAACAATGATGGCCGTTGATCTAAATGATCAACGGTCGGGATTTAAAAGGGATTATGGGCTGGGTCAGTTGAATGGGTGATGGGTCGAGTTAGAATGGTAATTGGGCTGGGTAATTTGGGCTCAATTGGGGTGCCAATTTGGGATGTATTTGAAATAAAATTGAGGCTAGATTTTATATAGCCAATTTCCCCCTTTTATCTTATAAAATGGTAATAATAGTTTTTAAAAATAAATAAAAAATACTGAGTAAACAAATATTACATAAATACTAACTTAAAAATATTGGAACGAATTTTGTAATTATAAAATGCTATTAATCACAAAATAGGCTATAATTGCAATTATATGCAATTTAGCTTTAAAAATGCCAAATAATTTCGTAAAAATATGCAAAAATTACCATAATTATATTTTGGTGTAAATATGAGAATAAAATGAGCTATTCACCAAAAATGATAATTTGGGAATAATTATTGGATTTTATTGTATTAAAATAGGCAATAAATTAAGTTAAAAATCATTAAAAATGCCAAAACTCTCGGGTGTGCTTATATATGCACAAATATTCTATTTTTGAAGTATTTTGGGTATAAAAATACTTCGAGAAAAATTGGGTATCAACAGGGGGGAGGGAGAATGAAAATTTTATTGAATTGTGACTGAACCCATAAGCGTGCCTATGTATCCCCTCTTAAACGGGAATCAGGTCAGACGTAGTTCAAATTACATAATGAGATCATAAATGGTTACACATAGTATCGCTTGCCTGCATCTGAATTGATTGGTTTTGGCCAAACTTCTCTGTCCATTTCTGCAAGTTTGAGGGCTTCTCCTGTCAGAACCCGATGAACCACGTATGGACCTTGCCAGTTGGGGGAGAAATTCCCTTTGGCTTCATCTTGATGCAAAAAAATCTTCTTTAACACCAGTTGTCCCGGTGTGAACCGTCTTGGTCTAACTTTCTTGTTTAAGGCTCTGGACATTCTGTTCTGATAAAGTTGACCATGGCAAACGTTTATTCTATTACCATCTATGAGGGCTAACTATTCGTAACGACTCATTACCTATTCTTCATCATCGATCTCTACTTCCTGTATGATTCTTAGGGAGGGAATTTCTACTTCGGCGGGAATGACCACTTTTGTACCATAAACCAACATAGAAGGAGTTGCACCAGTTGATGTGCGAACTGTGTTGCGATACCCCAATAGAGAAAATGATAGCTTCTCATGCCACTGCTTATGCTTTTCTACCATCTTTCTCAGTATTTTCTTGATGTTTTTGTTGGTGGCTTCTATAACTCCGTTCATCTGAGGCCTGTAAGCTGTGGAATTCTTGTGTTTGATATTGAAGGTTTCGCACATGGATTTCATCAAATCACTATTGAGGTTGGAACCACTGTCAGTAATAATTGATTCTGGAATTCTGAATCGACAAACAATACGGTCACGGAGCAAGTCTACCACAACTTTCTTGGTCACTGCTTTGTAAAATGATGCTTCAAAGCATTTGGTGAAATAGTCGATTGATACTAGGATAAACTTGTGCTTATTTGATGCGACAGGTTCGATTGGTGTGATAACATCCATTCCCCATGCGGTGAACGGCCATGGCAAGCTTGTTGCATTAAGCTCATTTTGAGGCACTCTTATCATGTCTGCATGGATCTGAAAATGGTGGTACTTTCGAACAAAATAGATGCAGTCCGCCTCCAAAGTTATCCAGAAGTAACCCGCCTAGAGTATCTTCTTGGCTAAGACAAAATCGTTCATATGTAGACCACAGGTCCTGGCATAAATCTCCTCTAGCATTTTGGATGCTTCCCCTACGCCTACACACCTTAGCAAACCCAAATCTGGATTTCTCCTATATAGGATTCCTCCGCTGTGGAAGAAATTGTTGGACAATCTTTGATGTGTGAGTAGCATTTGCAGGATCTAGATATTTTCCTTTGGCTAAAAATTCCTTGATGCCATGAAACCAAGGCTTTCTGTCAGCTTCTTTCTCGACAAGAGCATAGTAAGCTGGTTGATCATGAATCTTTACTGGATCAGGGTCTATGAAGTTCTTATCTGGATGCTGAATCATAGATGATAGAATGTCTAATTCATCGGCGAACTCATTCTGGACTCTGGGGACATGCCGGAGTTCTGTCTTTGTGAACCTCTTTCTCAATTCCTATACATGATGCAAATATGGGAGTATCTTGGAGTTCTTGGTTGCCCATTCTTCTCAGACCTGATGTATAAGCAAACCCGAATCTCCAATCACTAGCAATTCTTGGACGTTTATGTCAATGGCCATCTTGAGCCCCAAGATGCAAGCTTCATATTCAGCCATATTGTTGGTGCATAGGAACCTGAGTTTAGTGGATACCGGATAATGTTGGCGATTTATGATACTAGGAATGCTCCTATGCCAACTCCTTTGAAATTTGCTGCTCCATTTAAAAACATCCTCCAACCATCATAGGACTCTGCAATGTCCTCTCCTATGAATGATACCTCCTCATCAAGAAAATACGTCTTTAAGGGCTTATATTCTTCGTCCATAAGGTTTTTTGCAAGGTGATCGACTAAGGCTTGTCCTATGATTGCCTTTTGAGTCATGTAGACAATGTCGAATTCACTCAGCAAGATCTACTACTTTTCTAGCTTGCCGGTGGGCATGGGCTTCATAAAGATTTACTTCAACAGAAATAATGCCTCAACTTCTGAGCTACCCAAGTCAGAGCACAACAAGTGCGCTCTAGTAAGGAATATCGGGCCTCGTACGGGGTGAACCTCTTGCTAAGATAATAAATGTCCTGCTCTTTTCTCCCTGTTTCATCATGTTGCCCCAGAACACAACCAAACGCTCCATCCAATGATGCAAGGTAGAGTAGTACAGGTCTACACGGTTCGGGCTGAACAAGAACCAGTAGTGTTGACAGGTGCTCCTTAATTCTGTCGAAGGCTTCCTGGCAGTTGTCAATCCATTTGGTAGTGGCGTCCTTCTTCAACATCTTAAATATCGGCTTGCAAATGACAGTGGACTGGGCTATGAACCGGCTGATATAGTTAAGTCTCCCCAAGAAACTCATAACCTCCTTCTTGTTCTTTGGCGGTGAAAAATCTTGAATAGCTTTGACCTTTGATGGATCCAATTCTATCCCTTGGCGACTTACAATGAACCCAAGTAGTTTTTCGGCAGGAACCCCAAATGCATACTTTGCGGGATTTAGCTTCAGGTTGTACCTTCTCAGTCTATTGAAGAATTTCCACAAATCTCTGATGTGATCAGTGGCTTTCTTGGATTTGATGATGACTTCGTCTACATACACTTCAATATCCTTGTGTATCATGTCATGAAAAATTGTGGTCATGGCTCTCATGTAGGTGGCCCCTGCATTTTTTAACCCAAATGGCATGATTTCATAACAATGCATCCCCCACGGCATAATGAAATCCATTTTGTCAGCATCCTCTTCATCTATTCATATCTGATGGTATCCAGCAAAATAATCAATGAATGACTGCAACTCATGCTTGGCGCAGTTATCAATCAAGATGTGTATATTGAGCAAGGGAAAGTCATGTTTTGGACTGTCCCAGTTGAGATCCCGGTAGTCGACTTAAATTCTGACCTCCCCATCCTTCTTCGATATTGGCACAATATTGGCTAACTATATTGCATACTCTACTACCCTGAGGACCTTAGCTTTGACCTGCTTAGTGACTTCTTCTTTGATTTTCAAACTCATGTCTAGCTTGAACTTTCTGAGCTTCTGTTTCACTTGCGGATAGGCGGGATCAGTCGGTAATTTATGAGCCACAATGGACGTGCTTAAAACATTCATATCGTCATATGACCATGCGAATATGTCCTCATATTCCCTTAGAAATTTCGTATACTCTTCCTTCTCAAAAGGTGACAAATGAATGTTGACTCGTGTTTCTTTGATGTTCTCTGCATCTCCCAGATTGATGATCTCAGTCTCGTCCAGGTTGGACTTAGGCCTGTGCTCAAAATTCTCAACTTCTTTAACAATTTATTTCGGTATATCATCTTCCTCTGAATCTATGTTCGTTTGTCGCGTTGTCTCATGAATGTCACAGTTTTTGGTTCATCAAGATAAGTAATAGTAATGCTGTTTGAGTAAAGTACTGAGAGAAAATAATAAGAGAGACATTTGTAAGAGAATTGAAATACTTTAATAAATTCTATAAGTGTTTTTGAACATTAGAGCTCTTTCTTGCGAAAAAAGAAAAATGCGAAAGGTAAATAAACTTAATAAAGCAAACTAGTGCGTAATGCTTTATTCAGCCTTGCTACCCCGAGGCACGTCGGGCTTTGGTGGTTCTGACAGACCAGTTGTTGAGGCGTGCTCCTCTGCTCACAGCCTGTATAGAAGGGCCTTCCTCCCCCTCCCCCTCAAAAATGACACAACAGTCCATAGCATCCTCTTCCAGGAACAAATTCCTTATTGCTGCTAATGTCTCCTCCTCTTCTAACCCATAGATGACTTCGGCTGGTTGAAAAATCTGCTCCAGATGGGGTATCGGTTGCTCTAATGGATAGTAAGGGCCGCGCCATGGTGGCGACCAGTCCATGAATTCTTCCCAGGTATACTCAAACCCCAACCCGAAGGTGGTACCATGCTTCTTGAGCTTGATAGGCTTAGCGATTCCTTGGAGGTTTTTGCCAAGTCCTTTCCAAGGTTCATAACCGCTCCAATTCAGTATGCTGTCAATTTTATTGTTCCACCATTTGTCTTTGTCGACTGCATTGACCCGCTCGATGTGGTGGTAAGTTTCTTTGCCTATTCTACTTCTTCCTCCAATTGCTGGAATGGTCTGGCGGCTATATATGGGGTTGCTACCATCACCACGAATGATTACCTCCTGGTGATTCCACTCAAATTTCACCGCCTGGTGTAGCGTTGGTACCACAGTCCCGGTGACATGAATCCATGGTCATCCCAATAATAGATTGTAAGAGGCAGGCACATCTATCACTTGAAAATCAACATCAAACCAAGTGGGCCCCATTTGCAAACGTAGGCTAATTTCCCCAATAGTAGACCTTTGAGATTCGTCGAAAGCTTTGATGTTGATGGCCCCATCCTTGATTTCATGCAGCCCTTTTCCCAGTGTTCTGAGTGTTACCAAAGGACAAATATTGAGACTGGACCTCCATCGACCAGGATCCGGGTGATGCAATAATCTTCGCACTTCACAGTGATGTGCAATGCCTTGTTTTGACTCAATCCTTCTGGTGGTAGCTCATCCTCGTGGAAGGTGATTTTATGACTCTCCAACACTTGGCCTACCATGTTTTCCTTTTCTCCTCCAGTGATGTTGCTTGGTGCATACACCTTACTCAATACCTTCAACAAGGTATACTTGTGTGCATCAGAACTTTGTAATAAAGACAAGATAGAAATTTGTGCCGGTGTTTTGTTCAGCTGGTCCATGATCGAGTATTCCTTGGCTTGTATCTTTCTCCAGAGATCACCGGGTCCAATTTCAATGATGTCTTGTCGACCAGAGGTTTGCTTACTTGACTCAGCTAAGTGTTTTGGGGTATAAACCCTACCGGTACTTGTCATACCCTGCGCTGCAACTGTTTCCCCGAACTTGGATTTTCCATTTCTTCTTGCCTCGGTTGTGTAGTCCCATGATATAGCTTTTGTGTGGAACGGTGTTACGACTTTCATTGCTACTGGAATAGGCACCCTTGATTTGGAAGGTAATACAGCAACTTCAAAGGGCTCAGGCACCTTTGGGGACCCAAACTCGACCTCGATTGGTGTTGGCGTCTTTGCAGAAGCTGGTGCTTCAAACTTAAGCGGTATGGACATGTTCACTTCTGCATCTTTAGAAGTATGAATTTGAACCACAATTGGGTTAAGAGTGACTGTTGGTTTCTTTGGATCGTCACCTTCCGTGATCAAACCGATTGATCCTTTGGGATCCCAATCATCTTGTATTTCAATCATATAAACACCTCCACCCTTGTGGCCTGGTAGAGGGTTGTTGCGGACGTTCGAAGCAGGCTCCTTTGCCACGATAATCTTTTTATCAATTAAAGCCTAGATCTTGTCCTTCAGGGAGAGGCACTCATCAATGGTATGTCCTTTCATGCCAGAGTGGTATGCACATGTTTTGTTTGGGTTGATCCATTGGGAAGAGTTTTCAGGGGTTATGGCAGGGACATAGGTGACATAACCAGCAGCTTTGAGTCTTTCGTATAGCTGATCGATTGGCTCGTCAATGGCGGTGCATTGTTTGGGAGGTCTGCGATCAAAATTTTGTCGGGGTCTAGGAACTTTTTAGAGAGTGAGAGGTTATTGGTAGAGGGATGGTTGAGTGTTGGAGGCTTGGTAGACTTGTGTGGGTTGGGAATATTTGGGTGAAGTGGATTGGTATGTGGGAGGTGGAGGTGATTGATAGGTAGGTGGCGGAGCTTGGTAGGAAGGTGCAGGTGCCTGGAAATTTGGAGTGGGTTGATAAGTAGGTGAAGATATCGAGTAGGTCTGATATTTGACTGGTGATTTAGTTCTCTGTGCAACCATTACGGCACTTACGTCCCTTTTCTTGGATGTACCACCAGACTGCAGAGCCTTGTCGGTGGCTTGTAAAGCTTCAAAGTTAGTGACCATAACACTTTTGATGCCCTTTTCAATCCTTTCTCCCAGCCTGATGATGTCAAAAAATTTATGGTTCTCGATCAGCATCTGTCTTTCATAGTATTGCGGATCCTGAGCCCTGACGAAAAGCTTGTTAATTTGTTCTTCCCCTAAAGTAGGTCGAACCTTAGCATCCTCTGACCTCCAACGAGTGGCATACTTACGGAAAGTTTCTCTAGGTTTCTGCTTTAAATTCTGAATATAAAACATATCCGGCGCATTCTCCATGTTGAACCTGAACTTGTCCATGAAGTCAGACGCCATACTAACCTAATTTGACCACTTCTTGGTGGTCTTGGCTAATGTACCAAGACAGAGCATCTCCTTTCAGGCTTCTCATAAAAAGCTTTATCTAGATTTTCTCATCTTTCCCTACTCCGACCAGCTTGTCGCAGTATGTCCTCAAGTGTACCCTGGGATCCCTTATACCATCAAACATTTCAAACCTAGGAGGCTTGTACCCCTCGGGTAGTTCGACATCTGGTTGAATGCAAAGGTCTTCATAATTCAATCCCTCGATCCCCTTGCTTCCTTCAATACCCTGAACTTGACTAGTCAGCTTTTTAAGTTCTGCGGCCAGATTCTGGATACGAGAGTCTTTGTCATCAAATTCAGGTATGCTCGAGGCAGGGTGAATGGGGTGTGGTATGGTTTCCAAATAGATGAGGGTGTTGTAGTGTTGATCATTTGTGGAGTTTAGTGGTTTCCAAACTGACTCGGCTAAGTTTGACTATGAAGCATGCACAATTTAAAGGGAAATGGTTTCTATGAGGTATTAGACTTGGTACCCTTGAGCAGAAAACTCAAGAGGGAAAGGCGCGGAACTTTTTACGGCACCGCTGGTCGACTAGTTTCACCACAAATATGCCTTTGCCAAATTTAGGGGGTGATAATATCGGAAGGGTGCAACCACTCATTATAAGCGTCGGTATGTTATTTTTCTTTGCACGAGTGGAATATGATGATGAAAAATGCAATACAATAATTAACAAATTGTCATGTAATTTCACATTCATAAAGTAATGATTAGAATAATTGCTCATAATTACAACAGTATTGAAGGAAATAGGTAAAAGAAATCATTTAAAAAAAGAAACAAAGAGCCAAGTCAGTTTCATAGTAGAAATGATAGAAAGACATTAAATAAAGGCAATAAAGAAGCAATAAAGTCACAAGCAACATGAAATGGTAAAAGACTAAAGAAGTCCTCAGCAGAGTCGCCATGTTGTCGATGCCCCCTATTTCTAAAGGCGAAATCTGGTTTACGATATTTGGGCAGACAACTCTATTCCTTTTGGGAATTTGGGTTTGAGATTTAGAAGAGACGCCACCTAATGATTAATGCATTAGGACACTAAGAAATTAAAAGAGAAGAAGAACCAGAGAATGGGTAAGTGCTTGAAATTATCTCAGGGGGAAGGTGTTAGGCACCCCCCAAGATCCACTAGTATGGTTCCCGGTCATGCTACAATTGTGACTTTAAAGCAAGTAAGCAAACAAAACAACTTCCACATAACGATTACAAGTAGGGGAATGTATAAAGGTTAAATAAACATGCTGAAGTTTGGGAATAGGTGGTTTCCTAGTTGTTTAAAGAATATATATATAAGTACAGAAAAATGGGGATCAAATAATGAGTGCAAACAATCAGACAAAGAAGTCAAATGGACGGAAATTTTTAAAAAAATAATGCTGGAAATTCCAAAGAGGTTAAATGATTTAAAGCGAAATACAAGGTTTAAAGAACTGGAAACTTGAAAGTTTAGGGAAAATAAGAAAGTAAGTACATAAGGAGGGAGGGGGGTCCTGGGTTTATGAATAACATGGATCATTCACGCAACACCCGATAACCAATTATACACGTGGTGTTATCGCGTGATCATCATATCCATGTCTACCCTTCCCACCTTATTAAGGTATTAAAGCGCGAAATATTATCATTACTTATTGCATGTTATTGCCCGTCCCGATCCTATCATTCCCGAAGGCACTGAGACTACTAATCCTAAAGGGGAGGGAGTTGGGGCTTTTTAGAGTTTTAAAAAAGGATAAAAGACTAGGCCACAGACAAAACACATAAGCAAATAGGGAAGAAGCAAATAGCAGTTAAGGATCAAACAGGCCTCCTCACTTAAAGGCAAATATATAGCATGACTTCAAATACTGGTTATGGTCTGAATTAATTAAAGCGTTAGGATTGGCTGATTTGTCAAATATTTCTCAGATGAGGAGTCTGAATTAGCCTTTTCTGGTTGTAGTTATAAAAAAAACTAACATAGTTAATTAATTACCTAATAGTTTGCCTAAGTGAGACCTATAGGCATGATATCTAACAGAGCGTTCTGATTTTAAAGAGAGGATTGCTGATTTTATAAACAAAAGATCTGCAGATTTTAAACGACCTTATGACTGGCTTTAGACTTATAAATGAAATAGGTGAGGCTGATTCGATTGATTACTCCTATAGGCAAGTTATCTAAGCATTACTGGTTTTAAACGAATACATAGATGCAAGAGTCCTATATGCATGGTATCTAGGATGAAGTTGATTATTATCAAACCTATGATTGTTTACCTAATGACATGTATATGCAGAAGTGCAGAAAACTATGATCATGATATTCTATATGCATAAATACAGAACTTATAGGCAGGATTTCTATATACAGAAATGCAGGAACTTAGAGACATGATTTCTATATGCAGAAAAACTTATAAGCATGGTTTCTAAGATGAGAATGCAAAAGTGCAGAGAATATTATAGACACGAGTTCAAAGATGAAAATGCTGAAATCAGAAAATCCTATATGTAGGTTTTCTACCGTCTGCATGCATTCATCCCCATACCTTTCCACTAGCCATCCCCAATAGTTATTACAAATTATTATAGACCAAAATGAATCGCAAAAGTAAAAGTTACATCAGAAATTCCAGCTACAACCAAACAACCTAATTCAGAATCAAAGTCCAACGATATGATATAAACTAACTTCCAGGATTAGATTTCCAAAATCCATTCTCATCCTTTGGGTATGTCAAAGTTCCAAGGAGCTTTGTGAACTCGAAGCAGTGCTTACACCCAATTACATTGCATAATTAAGATTATGGTGCAGTGTGGAATGGCCAGCCCTCAAATGTCCAAGTTCAGAGGGAGTTCAAGGTCCCAAAGCAAGGCTCATAGGGTGGGGGGCAGAACTTAGAGTTTAAGAGTAAGTGTAAGTGCATGGAGAGGGAGTTAGGGAAAGACATGGCAGGCTGGTGGTCATGCCCAACAATTAGGAGTGCTGGCACACCTCTGACCAGCCTGTTAGCCAAATATTAGGAGTTAGGATCCATTGAGGATCATGTTATGTCCTGGGCAGTAATTTGGGTACTGCCAGGCCAAGAACCTTAACTCAGACACATAGAGAGGAATAGGGGCTAATGATTCACAATAGAAATTGATGCAAGGAATGAACAAAAATAATTTAATCATTGAACATGAACAACAAAGTAAACAAGAATGCTGAAACTATAAAGTAAACACATAGAGGTGAGGCAGAAAAATTAAATCCGACATACCAGTTCCAGGGAAAACAGGTAAAAACAGTAGTCTTGAAAAGCCAATTTGTAAGCAAACAGTTCCGAAAGATCTCAGAAAAGCAGAGTGTTAAGAGAGTATTGAACTCAAAGAACTAATGTAAGTGTGTAAGTTGAAAGTAAGAAGTTCGAGGTATTGAACTTGAAGTGTAAGTGTGGACCCTGTAGTTAAGGGATTCTGATTTCAACGGGAAAAAGTCAATTAAGGAAAGAAGTTTTAATTAAAACCTTTTCAAAGCAGCACAAAAAGGGGTAAATACATAGAAGTTATTTAAGGAAAACAATCAATGGTGCACAGTTTGTGACAAATATGGAAAGGGAATCAATCAAACAGCTAGTGAAACCAAAATTACAAGGTCAATTCAAATGAACCAAGTCAGGAAAAGGTAAAGGAGGTTCAAGCAAAGAAAATCAATCAGGCCTTAATAAAAGGATTTCGAAATCAATCAATTAGTTGAAAAAAAACCTTTTGAAAGTTGAGTACTTATATATAAAGCACACAAATATGTAAATCAAGAAAGGATTATCAAAGTATTTAGAAGAGAGTTTAATTAAAGAGAGGTTCAAGATCATAAGAAATAAGTGGTACAAGTCCAATTTATAGACTCATGAGGAGTCTGAGAGTCCAGGGTCCCAAAGAGGAACCCTAACTTGCACACAAGAATCAAAATTGCTGACAAACCCTCAAATCATAGGGTTTTGAATTGAGTCAGACAATAGAGATGAGAAGGAAAGCCGCTTGATAGAGGCTCCAGAGTCTTTTTCAAAGACTTATGAGATACAAACAAACAAGATACACAGTTAAGAGCATGAAGAACATACTTGAGGAAAAATCAAAACTTGAACAAGTTCAGAAGAAAAGATACAAACATAGGCAAAAATAGATGAATCATGCTTAGTAAGAATACAAACATAGTCCAGTAATGCCAACAAAATCAAAGAACTCAATCGTAAACACATATAGCAAAGATTAACATGTGAGCATATGAGAAAAGAAAGTAGAAGAACAGTACATGCATAGTAAGAGAAGTCGGACAAACACACATAAAGAAAGAACAAAAAAAATCAGAAACATATTTTGAAGAAACTTTGCGGAAACCCTAAATCAAAATTAAACGATTTTGAAAAAGAGAATTTGGGGAAAACCTTTAAAAAGTTCAATAGAACACAGACATGTTCTAGATGTAAGAGAATAAGCAAGTAAAGAACCTCAGACAACTTTGGATTGTAGAGAAAACCCTAGAAATAAGAAAAGTCTTGAGGAAAGTGAGATCTTTAGTCGAAAAGGCTCATATTGCTTGAATATGACGGAGTAATGGCCGGAGAAGCCATAGATCTACAAATCTGAGAAGGTCTTGAAGAGAACCATCGAAGTCAGGCTTCACAGCCTTAAATAGCTTAGGTCTAATGGTGATAAAGTGTGAGTATAGACCATCCATCGCCTGAGACACCATGGATTCCGGTGGAAACAAGGTGAAATAAGGTGGGAGTCGATTAGGGTTCTAGGAAGGTTCGAGAGAGTTTGAGAGACGAAAGGGTTCAAAGGCGGTGTTTCATATGAAATGAATTAAGTTAGAGGGTTTTGGAAATTAAAAAAGGAAAGGGAGAATAATGGTCGTTGATCAAAATGATGACCGACCTGGATCAAAGGGGAGACGGGCGGGTTTTTTAATTGGGTCAGGTGTCGGGTAATTTAAGAATTGGGCTGATCCGATTTGGGATTGAAATTGGGTCAATTTAAGGTTAAAATTGAAAGGTAAAAAGGGGCTGTAATTGAAATAGAAATGTGGCTAAATATTAAATAGCCAATTTTCCTTTTTATTTTATAAAAAATAGTGAAAATAATTTTAAAAGAAAATTAAAAGTACTAAGCCAACAAATAACATATAAATGTCAATTTAAAAATACTGGTACTAATTTTACAATTATAAAATGCTATTAATCTTAAAGTAGGCTATAATTGCAATTATAAGCAATTTAGTCTTTTAAATACCAAATAAATTTGTCAAAATATACAAAAATCACCTTAATTATATTTTGGTATAAATATGAGAATACAAATAAATTATTCACCAAAAATGTTAATATTGGGAATAACTATTGAATTTTGTACGGATAAAATAGAAAATAAATTGATTTTAAAATCTTTAAAAATTAGAAAAAAATAACAAAACTCTTGGGCATGCTTATATATTTATTTACATGCTATTTTGAAAGTATTTTATATATTAAAATATATAAAAAAAATTGGATATCAACAAGCACAACGCGAAAGACATTCATAAGGGAAGCATAATTTTCCATAGCTAATCAAGTAGCTCATCAAATATCTAAAACAGCGAGTACATTACTCTACGTAAGCCTAGTCTCAAGTCGTAATGTAAAATAACTAATTAAACAGGCAAAAATAACTCAATTAGTACAATTAAAGTAAATTTAAGTCTACCCAGATATAATCAGGAATTCTAACATACGCCCAGACACTCATCACCTCATACGTGCGTAGCTTCCACAACATGTAGCATATAACAAGAATAACACCTAAGAGGTAAATTCCCCCTCACAAGGTTAGACAAGAGACTTACCTTACTTCGAAGTTCCATAACCGGCTCCAACGCCTATCTAACACCTCAAACTAATGCATATCGATCCGAAACAAGTCAAACAATGTGCAGACCAATAAAAATATACTCTAATACTCATAATTAATCAATTTATAGCAATTCCCAACTTCTCTAAAAAAGTCAACAAAATCAACCCACATGCCCACGTGCCTAGATTTCAATTTTTTTTAAAGATAAATATTACCCATAACACCACGAACTCAAATATATTATTTTGTTCCTAATTCCATGATCAATTTTGTGGTAAAAATCCAAATAGACCAATTCTAAGTTTTTCTTCAAAATCCAAAATTTCCATCAATTTTCATGTTAAAATTCCATGTGTTCATGAAATATAGTCAAAAGTTGTTTAGAAGTACTTACCCCCAAGAGATGGATGAAATAGCTCTCCAAAATCGCCCCAAGTCGGCCCCCTGAGAGAAAAATGAGATGAAATGAGCAAATCCCATTTTTGCTAACTATATATTGCTCATGCCTCCCTTCTATGTGATCACGGAAAAGCTCACACGATCGAGAAGGCCACACAAAACTTTCCCATAAATCCTCTTACGCGAACGCGTTAACCATTCCGCGATCGCGAAGCTTAATTAGACAAGCCTACATGAATGCTATCCAAACCACGTGAACTCAAAGGTAATAAACCCTAGCCTCAAAAATTACCCTACACAATTGTTTGAGACCTTTCGTGATCGCATAACATAACTTTCCCTAATAGGCCTGCCTCCTCAACTTATCACGTTCACAACTCAGTCCACGCAAATGCAAAAAATCGCCTGCTCTAGCTAAAGGATTGTTATCCCTTACTTCCGTGATCACGATGGACACCAAACACACTAGAAACCGGCAGTGACAACAAAGAGAATTAATCTAAAACCACCCGAAACTCACTCGAGACTACCGGGACCCCATCCGATCACACCAACAAGTCCCATTACCTTACCCAAAATTATTGAAAGGCTCGAAACATCATGAATAATATCAAAATCATGCATCAATGATCAAAATCTTTCTTTCAACTTCGAAACTTCGACGAACTCTACCAAAACACATTAAGACGTTCCAGAATGAGCCAAAATTTGCGTACAAGTCATAAATCACGATTCAAACTTATTCCAAAGCTCGAACCCCCAAACGGACATTGATATACCAAATTCCACTTCAAACCAAACATAGGAAATTTTAGAACATTCAAATACCAACTTTCCACAATAAACCTGATACTCAACCCGAATATACTCACAAGTCCGAATTCATCATATGAACCTATTGGAACCTTCAAATCTTGATTCCGAGGTCGTTTAATCAAAATCTAATCTTGGTTAACTCTTCCAACCTAAATCTTCTGAATTGAGAATTTTCTATCTGAATCAATTCCGAACTTCTCGAAATTCAATTCCGACCGCACGTAAAATCATAAAACATGAAATAAAGCTACTCAAGGACTCAAACCGCTAAACGACGCACAAGAACTCAAAATAATGGGTCGGGACATTACACTTATGTTAAAACTCGTTTTTACATCCGGTATTTTATTATTCTTAATGGTTGTCATATTTTACTTTAATTAATTTTTCAATTTATACCACTCATGCTAAATGATTATTTTATCTTAATTATAAACCGTTGTTATGTTTTTATTTAACAAAATCTAAATTTAATTCAGTAGCTATCTGATGCTTTATTTAAATTGAGAATGCTATTCTCATCATCCAAATGATTTCTAAATTAAAATCATTTTTTCTCAATTGATTTCCTACTTTGTACTAGGTTGTTACTGTGATTATTGTATAAGACTAACTCTCCTGAATATTTAAAGTAACATTTGATATGGATACAATGTACACAGAAGCATATTGGTTTTGCCTTGCAAAAGTGATTTGAAAAATATGGGCACAAGGTGCGATGTGTGTATGTTTTAGAATTTGTGACATATTATCTGAGATTAACATAATTCTAACAAGGAAAGAATATTTATATAAGGCTAGAAGCAGAAAGATTTCAAATTACAATCAACAGTGAAAATAAGGGGAAAATGAATGGGAGCTAGAAACTATCAACTAATTAATCAACAACATAGTCGAGGTACAGATGAAATATGAATGGGTCCAAGTAAGGGAACCCGATGACAACTCAATCAATAAAATCATTCTTAATGTACGAATGTAACGACCCGGCTAGTTGTTTTGAGAGTTGTAGCATGTTCCCCCATCTTCTGCACCATTTGTGCTCTACAACTGTTATATGAATTACCGGATTAATTGGATCGGGTCCAGAGAGATTTCGGAGTGAATTGAGATACTTAGTCTCATAATTGAAGCTTAAGTTGGACAAATTGATCGGATATTGACTTATGTGTAAACAACCTCGGATTTGAATTTTTATGGTTCTCTAGCTCCGTTAGGTGATTCTGGACATAGGAGTATGCCTGAATTGTGATTTGAGGTCCATAGTAGAATTAGGCTTGAAATGGTGAGAGTTGAAAATTTAAAAAGTTTAACCGGGAGTGAACTTTTTGATATCGTGGTCAGATTCTGATTCATGAAGTTAGAGTAGGTCCATGATATCATTTATGACTTATGTGCAAAATTTAAAGTCAATCGGACGTGATATGATATATTTCGGTATCGGTTGTAGAATTTGAAAATTCCAATGTTCATTTGGCTTGAATCTATGTGCAATTCGTGTTTTTGATGTTGTTTGAGGCAATTTGAGATTCTGACTAAGTGCATATGTTGTTTTGGGGTCCCGTGTGGCTCGGGTAAGTTTCGGTTCAGTTTTGAGCAAGTCCAGGTATTTACTCTGATGATGTTCAGGTACCTACTGAGTGTGAGTGTCAAGTGACCGCGAGGAATTAGTGGCAGTGAGGAATGAGTGGAATTGAGTGATTGTTGCCTTGAGAGGATGCATATGATTTCATTATTGTTACACATAGTTGCCATATCATTGTTTTGAAAACTTATGTAAGATATTTTATCCGGTTTTGCGTGAGCTTGGCATGTATAAACTAATTTGACTAAATTTTGCCGGATTTGAAATCATGTCTATTTGTCCTTGTTGAGACTGCTGAAATTAAACCACAAATATGTAGCTCATCACTATCTTTTAGTTTCTTATTTACTATCATTACTTACTGAGTTGGTTGTACTCATACTACACCCTGCACTTCGTGTGCAGATCTAGGGGTTTCTAGATATGGAGGTTGTTGATATTTCACGTAGCTGACCATTGGAGATATTGAGGTAGCTGTCTGGCATTTTTATTTTCTCCTTCCTTACATTTTCATTTATATATGCTTATGGTCTCAGTGACAACCTGATATTAGGAGCTTTTTCCGCACTTGTATTTTTGGTTTTACCCCTGTTTATTATAACCTATGGAGGTTTACATGTCTTGTAGGTGTCTTGAGCTGGCCTCGTCACTACTCTACCGAGGCTAGACTTGAAACTTCCTAGGAAATACTATGGTGTACTCATGCTATGCTTCTACATATTTTTGTGCACATCCAGGTGCATCTGGTCGAGTTGGTTCTAAGACTTACACATGTCTGGCTGGAGACTTTAAGGTACACTTGTTGGGCGTCTGTAGGCTCCAAAGTCGCCTTCTATTGTACTTTATTTACATTATTTCCTACTATTCTATGACAGTGATTTATTGTTGTTTCTAGTGACTTTTAGAAACGCTTATGACTTGTACTATCGGTATTGGCATTAAGTAGTTGTTGTTGGGTTCAGCTATGTTGTTATGGATATTATTCAAGGTATTTCAGTTGAGTTAGTTAAATTCCATTAATGATCAGTACGTGTTAAACTTACCTTATTCGGGAAAATTAGGATCGTGATAGTATCTTGCATTCTCTTTTGTACGTACCTTTAACACTTAAGTATGAGTAAAAAGAAGAAAAATAAAGAAAATCTTAAATCTAAATTGAAGTGTTTCAATTTATGCAGAACTTTGTGAAATGGTTATTTTGTTTTATATATATATACCAATTGCCACAGAAATTTCTTCCCAACTTGCCTTGACTAAGTTCTGCCCCATTTTTGGCCACCTTAGGCATATATTTATAAGGCTACAATCAGTTGACAAGCCCCAACTGATGGGCAAATAATTTAGGACATGTACAAAAACGTGGGCACAATTTTAGTCCATGATCAGCATGTCTTGGAGTTGGTTGCAACCGTCAACTGCTCCCCATGTGCTTGGCACATGTTTTTCCAACTCCTGCTTATGCACAGCTTGTGCTGAATTCCACCCAACTCTTTGTGCCAAGGCTGGCATTGCGCCCAACCTTGCCCTTGACACTGCTCCGCGCCAATGCCATTGCCACAGCTCGCCGCCCATCGAATTAGCCGCACACGTTCCTTGTCACAACTGCCCGCTCATGTCAAGTTGCCTCCAACTTGATCAAATCTGCCCGCATCAATTACCCTTGCTTGTCCCGTATTGCCTTGCCTTGCCTTGCCATGTGCTGAACTAAGGGAAAAGGTAACTGCATTAGAGGCACTTGTCGGAACTGCTGATGGGGATTAATTTCTGACTATCATGACTCGTCTTTCTTATCTTGAGGGCGAGTTAAACATGCTGAGCCAGGAGTGCACATATGTGAAAGACCTTCCTAGTGCCATTGTTGCGGCGGATGCGTTTGGTGATTTTCGGTTGGGACAAGATGGTTATGACTTCTCTACTACTTCAAAGTCCAAAAATCGGAACAAGGACAAGGCAAAAGAGTGGAGGAAAAACGAAAACGACAATGGTAATGCTATTGAGGGCAATGGCAATGAGTAGGGAAAGCAATGTGCTGGATCTTCGACAAAATGGGGACAAAACAACAAGTTTCATGGCTATTTTTTTTGCAAGGGACCACACATAGCGAGGGACTGTCCAAGAATTGAAAAGCTTTTAGCATTTTTTTCTGAAGAAAAATGTGAAGATGAGCAAAACAAGGAAGAACAGAAGCAAGCAACAACATATTTAGGACCTATGGTGGTGCTGAAAAATGCGGAAGCTACTTCGTCGAGGACGATGAATTCTTCTGGTGGGAGTGGTTTGTTAGCCCCTTGACAATGATCCTCGGCAGGTGTGGGTTGTGACAAGTATTTTCATGATGGACGTGTCACACAACCTGAAAATTGGGGCAACATCATGACGGGCAGCTCGGCATGACGGACTATGCGGGGCCTGACAAAGGCACCTTGAACAGAAGCAATGCGCATTTTACTTAGACGTGTGGGTTGGCAAAGCAATGGTAAGGCAAAGCCATGTCAAGCAAGGGAAAATACATGGCAAGGCAAGTCAAGGCAATACAGGACAAGCAAGGGTAATTGATCATCGACAGTTCTGCGTTGACAATGATCCTCGGCAGGTGTGGGTTGTGATAAGTGTTTTCATGATGGACTTGGCACACAACCTGAAAATTGGGGCAACATCATGTCGGGCAGCTCGGCATGACGGACTATGCGCGGCATGACAAAGGCACCTTGAACGGAAGCAAGGCGCATTTTACTTAGACGTGCGGGTTGGCAAAGCAATGGCAAGGCAAAGCCATGTCAAGCAGGGGCAAAGACATGGCAAGGCAAGGAAAGGCAATACGGGACAAGCAAGGGTAATTGATGCGAGCAGATTTGATTAAGTTGGGGGCAACTTGACATGAGCGGCCAGCTGTGACAAGGAACGTGTACGGCTAAGTCGATGGGAGGCGAGTTGTGGCAATAGCATTGGCGCGGAGCAGTGTCAAGGGCAAGGCTGGGCGCAATGCCAGCCTTGGCACAAAGAGTTGGTTGAAATTCAGCATAAGTTGTGCACAACCAGGTGTTGGAAAAACATATGCCAAGCACATGGGGAGCAATTGGCGATTGCAACCATCTCCAAGACATGCTGATCATGGCCTATAATTATTCCCACATTTTTGTACATGTCCTAAATTATTTTCCCATCAGTTGAGGCTTGTCAACTAATTGTAGCCTTATAAATATGTGCCTAGGGTGGCCAAAAATGGGACAAACCTTAGTCAAGGCATTGTGTTAGCCAAAATTTGTCTAAGTCATTTCCTAAGGGTAGAAAAATCATTTTGGGGCAGGGAGTTGGGAAATTCTTTGTCTTGGCCATAGGGTTGGCTTTTGTGTTCTTGTATTCACTTTATTAATACAAGTTGGGAAGAAATTCCTGTAATATCGTGTGCCTTTTATTGTTTTTGCTGCCTTGTTTCATTCTATATTCAAAATGTCCCTAAAAATAAACTAAGTGTTGGAAAGGCTGAAATCAAGGCTGGGTTTGATTTGCACACGGAGGTGAACCTCGGGTAGAATTCGAGTGACACAAAACACCCCCGTGACAATTGATTTTAGCCTTTCCAACACTTATTTTATTGTTTGGAATGTTTTGAATATAGAATGAAAGTAGGTAGCAAAACTATAAAAGGCACACGATATTACAGGAATTTCTTCCCAACTTGTATTAATAAAGTGAATACAAGAACAAGAAAGCCAACCCTATGGCAAAGACAAAGAATTCCCCAATTCCCTGCCCCAAAATAATTTTCCTACCCTTAGGAAATGACTTAGACAAATTTTGGCTAACACAATGTCTTGACTAAGTTCTGTCCCGTTTTTTGCCACCCTAGCAACATATTTATAAGGCTACAATTAGTTGACAAGCCCCAACTGATGGGCAAATAATTTAGGACATGTACAAAAATGTGGGCATAATTTTAGGCCATGATCAGCATGTCTTGGAGTTGGTTGCAACTGCCAACTGCTCCCCATGTGCTTGGCACATGTTTTTCCAACTCCTGCTTGTGCACAGCTTGTGCTGAATTTCGCCCAACTCTTTGTGCCAAGGCTGGCATTTTGCCCAGCCTTTCCCCTTGACACTGCTCCACACCAATTCCATTGCCACAGCTCGCCGCCCATCGACTTAACCGCACACGTTCCTTGTCATAGTTGCCCGCTCATGTCAAGCTGCCCCCAACTTGATCAAATTTGCCCGCATCAATTACCATTGCTTGCCCCGTATTGCCTTGCCTTGCCTTGCTATGTCTTTTCCCCTGCTTAACATGTCTTTGCCTTGCCATTGCTTTGTCAACCCGCACGTCTAAGTAAAATGCGCCTTGCTTCCATTCAAGTTTCCTTTGTCATGCCCCGCATAGTCCATCATGTCGAGCTGCCCATCATGATGTTGCCCAATTTTCAAGTTGTGTGCCAAGTCCATTATGAAAATACTTGTCACAACCCACACCTGCCGAGGATCATTTTCAAGGGGCTCACAAACCACCCCACCAGAAGAATTCGTCGTCCTCGACGAAATAGCTTCCGTATTTTTCAGCACCACCATAGGTCCTAAATATGCTGTTGCTTGCTCCTGTTCTTCCTCGTTTGGCTCATATTCACATTTTTCTTCAGTAAAGAATGCTGAAAGCTTTTCAATTTTTGGACAATCCCTCGCCATGTGTGGTCCCTTGCAAATAAAATAGCCATCAAACTTGTTGTTTTGTCCCCATTTTGTCGAAGATCCAGCATATTGCTTTCCCTTCTCATTGCCATTGCCCTCAACAGCAATACCCTTGTTGTTTTAATTTTTCCTCCACTCTTTTTCCTTGTACTTGTTCCGTTTTTTGACTTTGAAGTAGTAGAGAAGTCAGAAACATCTTGTCCCAACCGAAAATCACCCAACGCATCCGCCGCAGCAATGGCACTAGGAAGGTCTTTCACATTCTACCTTCGTAGTTTCATTTGTACCCACGGCTGCAACCCATAAAGGAAATTATGCAGCTTGTCCTCGTCAGACATGTTGCTTATATACGCATCAAAGAACTAAGCTCTTTGACATAATCCCTGACCGTTCCAATTTGTTTCAACTTTTTCAAATGATCTCTAGCAATCCAGCCCGCATTGCTAGGAAAGAATTGATCCTTCAACTCTTGATCCTTAAACTCTTTCTTCATCCTTTCCCAAGAGTCAATGTTTGGCCTACCAGCACTTACATCATCTGTCACGCGCTTCTGCCACCAAAGCTTTGCATCGTCCACCAAATACATAGTTGTAATGGTGACCTTGTCTTCATCTAGCACCTTGGCAGCATGGAAGTACTGCTCCATATCCCACAGAAAAATTTCGAGTTTCTTGGCACTTGTTGCGCCATTAAACTCTTTAGGCATCAGAATTTTGACTTTGGTACGATCTTCCCCACACTGTGGTTCATCATTGCCAATAGCCCGACGCATCAACCCATTTTCCATTTTCAGATCTGTGCACTCCTGGCTTAGCCTGTTTAACTCGCCCTCAAGATAAAAAAGATGAGTCATGATAGTCAGAAATTGATCCCCATTAGCAGTTCCGACAAGTGCCTCTAATGCAGCAACTTTTTCCCTCAATTCTGCGTTGCCACCAGCCATTCTTCACAAAATTCAACCACTGAACGTTGTGTCATCGCCCCGATCCAGCCATGCTCTGATACCAATTATCACGGGGGTGTTTTTTGTGAATCGAATTCTGCCCTAGGTTCACCTCTGTCCGGCAATCAAGCCCAGCCTTGATTTCAGCCTTTCCAACACGTAGTTTACTTTGAGGGACGTTTTGAATATAGAATGAAAGTAGGTAGCAAAAACAGTAAAAGGCACATGATATTACAGGAATTTCTTCCCAACTTGTATTAATAAAGTAAATTCAAGAACACAAAAGACAACCCTATGGCCAAGACAAAGAATTCCCAAATTCTCTGCCCCAAAATGATTTTCCTACCCTTAGGAAATGACTTAGATGAATTTTGGCTAACACAATGCCTTGACTAAGTTTTTCCCCATTTTTCGCCACCCTAGGCACATATTTATAAGTCTACAATCAGCTGACAAGCCCCAACTGATGGGCAAATAATTTAGGACATGTACAAAAATGTGGGCACAATTTTAGGCCATGATCAGCATGTCTTGGATTTGGTTGCAACCGCCAACTGCTCCCCATGTGCTTGGCACATGTGTTTCCAACTCCTGCTTGTGCACAACTTGTTCTGAATTTTGCCCAAATTCTTTGTGCCAAGGTTGGCATTGTGCCCAGCCTTGCCCTTGACACTGCTCCGCGCTAATGACATTGTCACAACTCGCCGCCCATCGACTTAGCCGCACTCGTTCCTTGTCACAGCTGCCCGCTCATTTCAAGTTGCCCCGAACTTGATCAAATCTGCCTGCATCAATTACCCTTGCTTATCCCATATTGCCTTGCCTTGCCTTGCCAAGTCTTTTCCCCTGCTTGACATGGCTTTGCCTTGCCATTGCTTTGCCAACCCGCACGTCTAAGTAAAATGCGCCTTGCTTCCGTTCAAGGTGCCTTTGTCGTGCCCCGCATAGTCCGTCATGCCGAGCTGCCCGACATGATGTTGCCCCAATTTTCAGGTTGTGTGCCAAGTCCATCATGAAAATACTTGTCACAACCCGCACCTGCCATTAACATTGCTCCGCCCCAATGACATTGCCACGGCTCGCCGCCCATCGACTTAGCCGCCCACGATCCTTGTCACAGCTACCCGCTCATGTCAAGTTGCCCCCAACTTGATCAAATTTTCCTGCATCAATTACCCTTGCTTGTCCTGTATTGCCTTGCCTTGCCTTGCCAAGTCTTTGGCCCTGTTTGACATGGCTTAGCGCCAACCCACACGTCTAAACTCTTTGGCATAATCCCTGACCGCTCATGTTTGTTTCAACTTTTTCAAATGATCTCTAGCAATCCAGCCCGCATTGCTAGGAAAGAATTGATCCTTCAACTCTTTCTCCATCCCTTCCCAAGAGTCAATTTTTGGCCTACCAGCACTTACATCATCTGCCACGCACGTCCGCCACCAAAGCTTTGCATCGTCCAAAAAATACATAGTTGTAATGGTGACCTTTTCTTCATCTAGAACCTTGGCAGCATGGAAGTACTGCTCTATATCCCACAGGAAATTTTTGAGTTTCTTGGCACTCCTTGCGCCATTAAACTTTTTAGGCTCCGGAATTTTGACTTTGGTACGATCTGCCCTACGCTATGTTTCATAATTTCCAACAGCCCGGCGCAGCTACCCATTTTCTATTTTTAGATCTGTGCACTCCTGGCTCAGCCTGTTTAACTCGCCCTAAAGATAAGAAAGACGAGTCATGATAGTCAGAAATTGATCCCCATCAGCAGTTCCGACAAGTGCCTCTAATGCAGCAAGTTTTTCCCTTCAGTTCTGCGTTGCCACCAGCCATTCTTCACAAAATTCAACCACTGAACGTTGTGTCGTCGCCACGATCCAGCCACGCTCTGATACCAATTATCACGGGGGTGTTTTGTGTCACTCAAATTCTGTCTGAGGTTCACCTCCGTGCGGCAATCAAGCCCAACCTTGATTTCAACCTTTACAACACTTAGTTTATTTTTAGGGACGTTTTCAATATAAAATGAAAGTAGGCAGCAAAAACAGTAAAAGGCATAGGATATTATAGGAATTTCTTCCCAACTTGCATTAATAAAGTGAATACAAGAACACAAAAGCCAACCCTATGGCCAAGACAAAGAATTTCCCAATTCCCTGCCCCAAAATAATTTTCCAACCATTAGGAAATGACTTAGACAAATTTTGGCTAACAAAATGCCTTGACTAAGTTCTATCCCGTTTTTGGGTACCCTAGGCACATATTTATAAGGCTACAATCAGTTGAGAAGCCCCAACTGATGGACAAATAATTTAGAACATGTAAAAAAATGTGGGCACAATTTTAGGCCATGATCAGAATATCTTGGAGTTTGTTGCAACCGCCAACTGCTCCCCATGTGCTTGGCACATGTTTTTCCAACTCCTGCTTGTGTACATCTTGTGATGAATTTTGCCCAACTCTTTCTGTCAAGGCTAGCATTGCGCCCAGCCTTGCCCTTGACACTGCTCCGCGCCAATGTCATTGCCACGGCTCGGCGCCCATCGACTTAGCTGCACATGTTCCTTGTCACAGCTGCCCGCTCATGTCAAGTTGCCCCCAACTTGATCAAATATGCCCGCATCAATTACCCTTGCATGTCCCGTATTGCCTTGCCTTGCCTTTCCATGTCTTTGCCCCTGCTTGACATGGATTTGCCTTGCCATTACTTTTCCAACTCGCACGTCGAAGTAAAATGTGCCTTGCTTCCGTTCAAGGTGCCTTTGTCATGCCCCACATAGTCCGTCATGCCGGGCTGCTCGTCATGATGTTTCCCCAATTTTCAGGTTGTGTGCCAAGTCCATCATAAAAATACTTGTCACAACCCACACCTGTCGATGATCATTGTCAAGGGGCTAACAAACCACCCTCACCAGAAATATATATATATATTTCTTTGTGTACATGTGGTCTGTGATGCAGCTCCTTGTATATTACCAGGTTTTTCGGTCCTGCGTGTGTGCATGGACTTTAGAATCAACACCAATATATTTTAACAAAATTTATACGATTTTACTGTCAGTTGTGGTTCAACAAAATTTGAGGCCTAAAGCAAAAGATTTATTGGAGGCCTTTGTTGTAATATAGCCGTCATATTTATTTTTTTGTTTGAAATTTATTTTTCCTAGTGTTTTTAGATGTAAAGCCATTAATAATTTCTTTTATAAACCATTTAATCACTTTTAAGATATTGTTGATCTTAGGAAATAAAATTAGATTCAAAAATTTGATAACTTGATATCGAAATAGTTATTTGATCTTCAAATACTTGTTGCAATGCATGAAACCAGCAAAGGAAAAAAATTAAGAATGTGCAATATAGCTTATTCAATGATGTTCTTCAGCTCTTGTTTTGAAAAATAATGATATGTTTTTTACGGAGCAATATAGCTTATTGAAAACTTGAACTTTTGCAGAAACCAGGAAAGAAAATATAAGAGTGTAGTACACGTTTTTTGTGAGAAATATAAAAAATGAGATTTGGACAATTAGTGATATTAAAATAGAGACACTAAAAGTTTATTATACCTTTTTTTTAGTGGGAAATATAAAAAAGAGAATAATAATTTAGGTATTTCACTGATGATGTCAATTGTAAAAATCATGCAAGATTTTATATTCCGGTAAGGGTTGTGGGGGAGTAATTCTCTTTCTTCAATTTTTGGTCAAACGGTTATATCAATAACTAACTAAAAGTTTTCTTTACTCTTTATAAAAGATTTTACTTTTCTATTTTCAAATATAGTTTTTTTTAAATATTTAATTATAAATCTGTTATTGATAAAATTTGGGCTCTATCTCCAAGTATTGTGTGGGATGAATAAGATTTAACCTATTTTAATAAGATATTTCGGGGTTGAGCCATATGGATGATATCCTGTTAGAGCGTGCTTTTCTTTTTACTAGACCTTAGACACTATAAATTCAAATTAATTCGAGCTTCAATACAAATACCGAATATAAGTTAAAAAGAAAATCGAAACCCCAAATTTTTTGAGGCCCAAAGCGATTGTTTAGTTGCTTTATCCTCTAGCGGCCCCTGCACACTGTCGAGGAGTGTACGGGTTCATGTGACCCATACCCCTCCATGCAAATCCGCTCCTGATTGTAGGCTTTGTAAGTGGAAGGATGGAATATTTTACTTCGAGCATTCCCCCATTTCCTTATCACGAGGGTTTATTAGTGTAAATGTGTTAGTTTAGATAGTAGAACATAAAAGTGCGATTGCTTCCAAGTGGTTAACAAAAATTTTTTTCCAGTCGATTTTTAAACTAAAATTATTTTCTCCTCCCACTAATCCTTAAGATAAAACCTCATCAGGATTGAAGGCTAGTTCACTTAGTGAGCGCCTTGCCGTCCACCCCTGCCCCAATATAATATAAAAAATCTCATAACTTTGTTCTGGAGGACAAAATAAAAAATATTAAAGTCATGGTAGGTTCGGACATCATTTGATTTGTTCTCTATCTGATGCTATTACTTTACACTCATGGCTAGTAAGATAGAAACTTTATTGTGTTATTATTATTATTATTATTTTGTTTAAAATACAAGGGGAGTAAAAGATTGATGGAAACCTCCGAAAGGTATACTCCAATTGCCTAAAACATGTGCAAATACTTTTTTCTTTAGTTGGTAGCTTTTCCTATGCTATGGAAGAATTCTAAGCCGGCCTCGCATCTTCCTTCTCCTGAATTGGTGCAGGTTTTTGAAAAAGATGCTAGGAGAATATTGTAAATTTCTTTATTGATATTTTGCTTTAATATTGTGAGACATTTTCATCCTCATATTTTCCAGTCAATTGGCTGGCCAATGAACAAAGAAAATTCACATCAACAATAATACACCCAGTATAATTCTACAAGTTGAATCTGAAGAGGATAATGAAATGCAAATTTTATCCCTACAGTGAATACAGAAAAGTTGTTTTTATTAAATCTTCGGCACGAGGAAAAAAACAGAAAAGTCACAGAAAAGGAATATTGTTTGGAGCTAAAACATTGAAAGGGAATTTGATTTATAACAGAAAGTTGGAGAACACAATAATTTTCTATCCCATGGCAATTTGTAATTTATCGCCTCGAACTTATTAATTTTAATTAATGACACAGAAAGCACATGTTAATGAGATTTTTTACTCTGTGTGAGACATGGCACGTAATACTTGTATGAGGGACTCATTATATGACAAATGGACTGTGGTCCGCTAAAACCCAAATAATTTCGCCCACCAAACCCTTCCGTCAATCTTGTCTATTCTTTACCACTTATGATTTCATTTCTACACCCTGCACCCATAGACATTAGCCCAAAAAACCATCCATCGCCTAACCTCATTCACCGTCCAAACACCATACGCAAAAAATTTGTAACGATCTTACCGGTCGTTTTGCTTTGTAGATCCCCATTCCTCTATGTAAGACTTTCCGTACGTACTATTAATGTTTTATAACTTGTGGAGGTGTTTAATTTGATTTTAGAAGGGTTCGGGTTGAATTCGAAATACTTATTTCAATTATAGTGGCCTAAGGTGGCCAAGTTTGACTTGAGTCAACACTTTGTGTAAATGACCTAGGAATTGTTATTTAAAGATTACACTAGCTTCGTATGATGATCTTAGAGTTGAGGGGTATGTTCAGATTGAGTTTCGGGCGGGCCGGGAACATTTCGGCGCTTATTGTTAAAAGTTAACATTTTGAAGGTTTTAGAATTTCCTAAGTTTGACTCGAAGTGAATTTTGGTCGTATCAATGTCTGTTTAGGATTTCGAACCTTGAAATAGGTTCGTATTGTAACTTATGGCTTATGTGTATAATTTTCGTTGTCCAAGTATGTTGCATCGCGTTCGGAGTTGGTTGAAATGAGTTTTGAAGCTTAGAAGTTGAATAATGAGGTTTTGAGGTGCAATTCTTGATTCTGGTGTTGTTAAATGTATATCGAGGCTTCTATCAAGTTTTCAATATGCTTATGGGCTAGTTAGTACATTTGAACAGGGTCCCGGGTGGCTCAGGTATATTTCGGACCACCTGGAGCAAGTTGGAGTTAAGTGAAAACTGTCGGTGTCCTGGTGTGCTTCGTGATCATGAAGGTACTCACGCGATTATGAAAAAGGAATTTTGGCGGACGGCTGATTTCCATATGCGAACACGAAGAAGGATTCAGGATCGCGAAGGTCGACCTGGCAGTGCTTTAGAAAGGCAGAGGCCCAACTGCGATCGCGAAGAAGAAAATGGTGGAACTGGGTAAGGAGGCTTTTGGCCTTCACGAACGCGAACTGGGGATCGCGAACGCGGAAGGCTGGGAAGTGCTTCATCTCCAACACGTGCTTCAGATCCGCACGCGAAAATTGTTTTGGAAGTTGCAGAAATTTGGCCTTTGGGTTCGCGAGGCAATTTTCGCCATCGCGAAGAAGGAATCACTGGACAAACTTGAATTGATTACAAGACTTAGTCTCTTTTCTCTCATTTTCCACTTGGTCTTAGATGAATTTGACAACATTTTTGTCGAGGATTTTCATCAACATCACGAGGTAAGTGATCCCTATCTATTCTTGAGTTGAATACGCGGAATAGATTTAACATGGAATAAGAGAAAATTAGTGGGATTTTTTTGGAACCTAGGGTTTGGTAAAAATCAGATTTGACCACAAAATTAATTATGGAATTGGGCATAAATTATATATTTTAATTTGTAAGGTCATGGGTAATATTTATCTTCGAAAAGTTTCAGAATATGGGCATGTGGGCCCGGGGTAACTTTTATGGACTTCTGAATTAGGTTAGGAAATAAGTTTAATATTTAAATTATGAACTTTTGAACATATATTTATTAGTTTATATGACTTTTGATTAGTTTCTGATTGCTCGATATCATTTGAGAGTCCTACTGAGGTTAAAGAACCGGATAGAGGACTTGGAAGCAACATAAGTCTCTTGCCTAACCTTGTAAAAGGGAATTTATCCCCGTAAGTATATTAGTTATTGTGTGCTACTTGTGGTGGGGAGCCACGCATGCACGAGGTGACGAAAGTCCGTACGTAGCTATATTTATGTTATATCCGGGTAGACTTAGATTCACTTCATGCCTTAATTGTGCTATTTGTATTTATCCTATGTATTGATTTCCTTAATTATGACTGAGATGGAGGTCAGAATAAAAACATTAATTTAGCCTCCTAATTTGTAAAATTACAAAATATTTGATGAACTATAGAACTGTGTCTTCTCGACTCGCATGTATTTCGCGAGCGAGGTAATTTCTCTACTCTTACGGGACCGGGCCGTTCGCGTTGGTAGTATTATAAATTACTCTTATGGGATTAGGTCGTTCGCCTCGTCAGCATGGTAACACTATTCTTATGGGATTAGGCTATTCACCTCGACTTTACTGAATATCACTATACCTATGGGTTCAGGCTGCTCTCCTTGGCGAACTCGTGCTTAATACTTGAGATTGGAATTGGTTACGATAACAGTTGAGTTGGTACCTTCAAGGTTTGCTCCGACATTGTAGTGATTTGATATTGGTCCATGTTGGAGATTTAGTATTAATGTTTTTGTCTGTTTCATTGATACTTTTTGTACATCCTCCAAGTCTACTTTATGTATTTTATTATTGTCAATTTGACCCCTTGTCACTACTTCTTCGAAATTAGACTTTATTCTTACTGGATACACATTATTTTACGTACTCATGCTACACTTCTGCACTGAATCTGCAGGTACTGAGACACGTCTACCAGTGGTCACACGAGAACATAGCCGCAGTTCCACGGAGACTTAGTTGTGAGCTCTTGCCTTGCTTCGTTCTGCAGCACTAGAGTCTCCCTCTACCCTGTTTATTGTTTTTGTCTATTATACTTCATACATTAGTTGTATTACTTTTTTATATTTTCTAGATTGCTCGTGTACTTATGGCACCGTGTTTTGGGGTCTTCTAGATTTTATGTACTATTCTAGTTATTATTACTATCACCATGGTTTATGTATTATTCACACTTGATAATTTTGAGGAAGAAGTACGTACGATTGCATGAGATTTCAATTATTTCGGTATTTTAAGGAAACTTTCGTTTTTAAAAGATAAAAAAGGGATAATTAAATTGGAGGTTCACGGGTCGTCTTGCCTAACAGCGACGTTAGGTACCACCGCGACCTATTATAGGTTTCTAGTCATGGAAGATGGGTATCAGAGCTTTAGGTTCACATAGGTCTCATGAGTCATGAGCAAGCCTACTTGGATCTTGCAGATCGGTATGGAGATGTCCACACTTATCTCCAGGAGGCAATAGGGTGTTAGGAATCTTTTTCTTCATCTTCCATTGCGCAGTTGATATTGTGCTAAGTATCTTTCTATTATTCTCTCACAGATGGTGAGAACACGCACGTCAGATGTACCCGGCGGTAGAGGAACTATTTCCCCCATTGCTAGAGGTTGAGGTAGAGGCCAAGAGAGGGCTCCAGCTCCTTATAGAGGATTAGGATGTCCTAAAGTTTGTCCCATTGTACAACTAGTGGATCTAGTGGAGGATACTATTATTTAGGAGCAGAATGAGGAGCCTACAACAGAGCCGATCCCGACGGATTCAATGACTACACCGAGATTTCAGGAGGTCATGTGCCATATGCTGTGGTTCAGGGACACCATGATGCTGGCTAGTTTATTTCTAGCGGAGCCACATCTCAAATGGGAGGGGGATCACAAACCCCTAACGCTCAAAATCCAGGGCATGCTGCTAACGTTTATTAGTGCCAGGTGCACTACCTGCAGGGTGAGTCCATCGAGTTGTAGCGGATGTGCTAGAGCCTAGACCAATTACGACCGTTGAGTCGAAGAAGTGGCTAGACAGATGGATTAGGCTTCGTCCCCCTCTCTTTGGGGGTGAGCGGTCAGAGGACCCACAAGATTTCATTTACCGATACAAGGAGAGGCTACTTAAAATGGGGATATTCGAGTCTAACGAGGTGGACTTACCACCTTTCAGCTTGAGGGAAAGGCCCGCATATAGTAGCGGGATTTCCTCCTTAGCAGGCTAATAGATTCACCTCCGTTAGGGGTGGCAAATGGGCGGGTTGGGCTGAATTTGGGCGGGTCAAGATGGGTTAGGTCAATAAATGGATCATTGCCCAACCCAGCCCAAAGTGTATTTGGGTTAAGATGGGCTAAATAATGGGTCATAACCGAACCCGCCCAACTTGAGCCATGTTTTAGAACCATGCTCATCTTGCATAAAAAAACTTTTTACCTTAAAATATGTAAGTTGACAAATATATTATGGGTGAGGGTGGAGCTGGATAGATGGTGCAGAAAAACGAAAAAATATAAAACGGAAAATTAAAATTATAAAAAAAAAAGTAAAAAAAAATAATTGAGGGGTTT
>MU680463.1:2829-25993 GCA_026770625.1 Nicotiana glauca | reverse complement strand
ATTTTGGAGAACTGCTAAGTCCTTGAATATGTGAAAAGGATTGAAAAGGAAATTTGGATACTCTCGTAGTTTCCAAGGTCTTCCAAATAAGTCGGGAACAATTGTCTTTTATTTCCTGTTGAATGATTTCTACAGGAAATGTTGAGAAAGCCTTTTTCTTTAAAAGTAAAATCTCTTTTGCAGTGATACGAGTTTCTGCAAGGGAACCCTTCTGAAGCTCTTTTTTGATAATATTAATTTAATATGATTTTGTTTTGCTGCTACTGTCTTTAGAATTAAGTGTGAGTCATAGTTTGCTTTTGTTAGCCATTAATCTTGTGGTTGATGCTCAAAGTGACATGCATCTAATGCTCAACTCCACCACATCTTGCTCACAGGTACTAGATCTGCTTGAAGATGCTTGTGATTCACTGTTGGAAAGCATTGTGGCGGAGAAGAAAATTTGGGTTCATAGATTTATTTTTGTCACCAGCAGTCTTACTGCCGACTAGGCAATTGTTTATTTAAAGCATATAGTATGCACTCTTTGCTCACTGTTTAAACTGCAGCGACTTGTAAAGCCAGATTCTAATATATCTGGCCCATGGTAAGCACTGGACACTACTCATGTACTTTGTCCTGTTTCCCACCTCTCCCCTTGGCTCGTTCATGAAGAAGTCTTGTAGCAAGGTGATGCATTATCACATACCAATTCTGCTTCAGATCTTTGGTCAAGAGAATTTTCTTCTTTTGTGCATGCTATTTTGTTTGTTCTAAGGACATGCTGTAAAACTAGTGCATCAAAATTGAAAGAGCAAATGTATCAGCTAGACTGTAGCCAGAGTAAACAAGCTAAATACCAAAATCATGTGCTTTTTTATCAAGTCCCAACTTCCATGAAGTGCTGGTGTTAATTCAGTGCCTACACTTCACTTCCCATATGAAACTTTTTATTTTATCAAGTTGGCAACTTTGACACAATGCTTCCTTTCTTTAAAGATCACACTTGCTTGACCATGCATTTTTATGGTAAAGGGGTGCTTAATGACATTTGTTTAGGTTGAACTTGAGCTCCCTAGCATTCTTGCAAGTTGTGAGGTCCTTATTTCACTTGAAATACTCTACGAACAAGTTTTTCAATTTCAAATCCTCTATTTCAAGTGAAAGTTAAAAAAATGGACAAAATTATAAAATATTTCATAATTGCAGTAGAAAAATTGCAGACCATATTTGCTCTATGCAATCGCAGAGAGTGTCATGCGATCGCATAGAAGGAATTTTGAGGGGTGATTGGTTGTTATATGCGATCACAATGTGTGTCATGCGATCACACAGTGTAATTTGGTAGAAATTATCCTATGCGATCGCGTGAGATTGTGTGCGATCGCATAGAGTATTTTGGGATGTCATTGCGTTCACGTAGGATGTGTTGCGTTCGCATAAGGTAATTCTGGGAGATTGATTTTGGTGCTATGCGATCGTAATGGACTGTATGATCGCATAGAGTAAAGCACCTAGGCAGAAGGGTTTTTAATAATATTTACTTGCAAATAATATCAGTTAATACATGTGCAAGTGCCTACTTAACGATCCCTGTAATAAATGTTACCGCGGAAAAAACAAAGAAAAAGGTTCCTGGTTGCTATTGTGGAGATAACTGCTCCAGCAGGAACAGGGAAGTAAAAAATGGAAAAGAAAATCAGATACAATGTGCTGGGATTATGATGAATTTACAGAGGGAAAGTTGATACATGACAGCACCTTCATATGCCATGTTGCCACAAATTTTCCATCACCGGTATATCGCGCAGATATAGTAACTATACAAATACTTTTAAGTAAAAACTACAACTATGTCTCAGTCCCAAGCTGAGTTGGGATCGGATATATATGAATCTTCACTAAACACATCGATACATTTAAGCTCATCTCAGACCAATATTACACAAAAGCTTAAGTAACAAAAAGAAAATTTTCATATGATGAAAGACTGTTTGACTGCTTTTCGTGAACGTTTTCGCCTTGGGTTTGAGCTCAGTATGTTTGAAAAAGAACTTAGAAGTTCTGTATCCTCCACATTGATTAAAATTTTTGCAGCTTCTGGATTGGCAATAAGTTGCTCTGCCACTAGATATCCTGCAATAGTCCAAGTCTGAAAGAGACGTGCCTGTTTCCCGATGAACCCTCCTCGCCTCGTATCATAGTATTCGGTCCACTTGTCTCTCGCTAACCGTCTCTCTGCAATCTTAATTGCCTTTTCAGCTATTTCTGGCCTCTTCATTTTTATGCATGCTACTGTCAGCTGAAAACGGTTCACATCTAAAATAATCAGCCCATCTTTTCTATTTTCAATGAATCTCTTCCATGTTCGATTATACTATATGTTAAAACATTTCTGTGAATGCTCAAACATTATATACTTGTAAATTGCCTAGTTTTAATTAAAAGTAGAGGGATTTCATCCATCCCACCATATTCCTGAATTATAAAACAAGTATTGATCAAGTAAAAAGTACAAGTACTATTTTGCACTTGATTAAATATCTTTTCACATTTTTCTCTCTTTCCACTAGCACACATCTTTTTTTCTTTTTTACTAGCACACATCTTTTGATTTACATTATGGTTTACGAAAATCTTGGTTTTTAAGCTAATGACTATTTTCTTAGCTTTTATTTATGACTAATTAGTATGATCGTACCTTATTACAGAATATTATTTTGGTTTCTTATTCCGTAATTTTATGGTAAAATTGACTCTAGAAATTTTAGCAATAGATTTCTTTGATTTTGTACTTTACCCAAAAAGCTGAAGGTATGCATATTTATTTGGGATACACATATCCAGATGAATGGTTATGCTTCTGGTTTGGATTTCCCAAATGATTTTTGTTTAGTCTTATGAATGAAAATTTGAATTGAAGAACCATACCAGCCTAGATTTAAAGCTACAAATTTTAGCAGTAGATGTATTGGTCAAAATTTGGATTGGACTTAATAGCTGCAAATACATATGGTCGAGGATTAAGCTGACCACGGCATGATGGCGAAGAATCGTCTTAAGAAAGATTAGTGTCAATGTCGAGCAAAGGGAGTATGAAAATAACGGTAAGATAAATTAGAATAGAAAGAAAGAATATTCCATTGAATATTCTTTCTGTTGTACTTTTATAGGGTTTCTCAGGAATATCCCCTATAAATAAGAAGAGATAAAGAACAAAAAAAAGATCTTCACTTTTTGATAAGAGCACATTGTAAAGGGTTGACTGAAGAGAATATACAAAAGCCTGTTCACTAATTACATTGTTCGATTTGTGTTGTTCATTCACAAGATCCAAAGATTCCTTATCCATCTTCATTTCCTATCACCCTACGTTGTTGTCAGGGAGGAAAAACATCTATGTCACTTAACATTTGGGTGACAAATTCCTTCTTATTACATTTATTTCCATTATCTACATTTATTGCATGCTTCTATTACGACATTCATTGACATCATTGATCATATACTTGATATTTATTATTCTTGAACACGGTCTCATCCCACTGATATTATCCAATCTTAGATCTAGAATTTATTATATTTAACTAGGATTCACCCTCTATTTTCTTATTAATTATTTTAATAAAAAGCTTAATATTTTTTGGTCAAACAATTTGGCATCGTCTGTGGGGAGGTTCTAGTAAAATCTTAGTTTATTCTAGATCATAAAAAAGGACAACCATCTTTTTCTCATTTGTACGAACTAATAATGGCAGGAAAAGGAGATGAAAAATAGAAAGTAGTAGTGGGCGTCACTGCCAACCTCTTGAACACCATCAATGAGGATGTCAGAGAAGACAAGGAGAATGTGACGCCGAGCGCTACACCTAGGTGAAATGACTCCCCTCCCCTCATGGAAGTGTGATCGCTTCACGCGAAAGGGAAGTTAATTTCCACGTCCACAGCTAAGGAAGCACCATCAACAGTGAAAAAACTACTGGAGGAATGGCTGACAAGTACTCTAAACAACATACTCGACAAACCCATTCAAAGGGTGAATAGAAACATCGCACAAGAGGATACCACAGCAACCGCCGACGAGCAGCCTGCTCCCCCAACAGGTAACACTCACACCTCTATTGATGCAGGAAACAACGCATTTGCGGCCATTTTAAAAAAAAATGAAAGAAATAGAGAATGAGAATAAAGCGCTCCGCGACCAGATGAGGGAACATCAAGAAAGGGTTGATAAGATACCCGGAGCCCCGAAACTGCTACCAAAATGGGACGTCGGCCAGTTCGTCGAACAACCATACAGCGAGGAGGCAGCCCCACATGACATACCCCATGACCTTCAAAATGTCACCATATTTGAAGATATACGACGTCACAACAGACCCCGAAGATCACATCATTCATTACGTCACAACAATAAAAGGAAACGAGCTCTCAAAAGAGAAGATACCATCAGTGTTGCTAAAGAAGTTCGGTGAAACCCTAATAGGGGGAGCCTTGACATGGTATTCACAATTACCAGCACGTTCAATAATAACGTTTTGGGAAATGGCCGATAAGTTCGTCACCGCACACAAGGGGGCCAAGAAGGCGGAGGCTAAGGTGAATGATATATTCGTCGTCAGACAATCCCCTAGGAGGAACTCAGGGACTTCCTCGCTCGATTCAACATAGTAAGAATGAGCTTGCCAAACATGTCAGAAGGGATGTTGGTGGCATCTTTCCAAAATGGTCTGAACAGAAATGGAATACCGCCCCCACCACTTGGGAAGAAATTCACAACGCTTATTGCGCCAAGGTGAGAGCAGATGAGGATGACCTCAACAGTCCAACCCAACGGCTAACGCCGGTCGAAACGGAGTCGAGGAAAGACCATCGTAATGACGGCCAAAGAGACCATCCAGGTCCACGCCTCAACCGGGACAGGCACCAACCATATGTCAGAATAACCATCCCACCATCTCCTCGCCATACAGAGGGACCGCCCAGGCCACACACAGGGACTTAGCGAAACGAAAGAGGTATGCCTCCACTCTTCTGCTCACAAGTTTTATGTTTCCTCTTCAAAAATAGTGTACGCACTAGAGAAGCTCGGCTCGAAGGTGAAGTGGTCACAAAAGATGAAGTCTGACCCAAGTACCAGAAAGTCGAGCGTCCTCCCAGTTTCATCAGGAGCAGGGTCATAAGACTGAATACTGAATAGCCCTACGGCAAGAAGTAGTGAATATGCTTCACCAAGGATACCTAAAGGAGCTAATGAGCGGCCGAGGAAGAGCCAACTTCGGTCGCGGACGAGAACAACACCAAGTCCCTCCAAAGCCACCCTCCCCCGCCCTCACTATCCAGATGATCATCGGCGGAGGCGATGAAGCAGCAATCAATCACGTGAAGTTCACCACCACACATAAACTGAAGTGGTAAATCTGACCAATATGATGATCTCGAAGACAGTATCATCTTCGATAAGTTGATTCCCACGGTTTGGCCTTTCCTCACTTCGATGCTCTTGTCATTACTTTACGTATTTTAGATACTGATGTAAAAATATTAATGGTAGACGATAGGAGCGATGCATTATTCTCCCTCAAGTTCTCGCACAAATGAGACTCGAGGACAAGATAGTACCACGCTACATAACGCTAACGGGTTTTAACAATGCAGTTGAGCGAACCTCAAGAGAAATAATGCTGCTCGTTTTGGTCGAAGGCGTCACCCTATAAACAACATTCATGTCATGAACCAGGACATAACTTACAACGCCATCATAAGGCGACCCTGGATACGAGCCATGAGGGCCATCCCATCTAGCTTATATCAAGTAATCAAGTTCCCTACTCCGTCGGGTATATTTAGCATATGAGGCAAACACCGCACAGCCCAAGAATGCTATCGCATCGCCCAAGATTGTATATACACCCAACAACTAAAGGAAATAGGCTCGGGAGCATAGTAATTACCAAAGTCAGGGCCCGAACTCGATGAACAAAAAGACGTCATCAAGGATCCCATGTCGTAGAGGTCACGGGGTCAACGACAGTATACCTCAACCCCATACAACTAGACAACAATGATCATATCAAAAAGTCTTACATCGGCCATAAACTCTCATAACCAGAAAATATCTCAGAACCAGGTAATTTTCATAAATTTCTAATAAACAATGCCGATCTGTTTGCTTTCTCCCATGCAGACATGCCGGTTATCCCAAAAGACATTGCCACACACAAATTGAACATCGATCCACTCTACCCGCCGGTACGACAAATAAGAAGAAAATTTAATGCCACAATCAACGAGGCCGTCCATGATGAGGTAGATAAACTACTCGCCAATGGCTCCGTCTGAAATTCGAAATACCCCCAATAGGTCACCAACGTGGTCATGGTGAAAAAGAAAAATGGAAAGTGGAAAATGTGTGTGGACTTTACAAACTTAAACAAGGCCTTCCCGAATGACTCCTTTATGTTGCCCCACATCGACTCAACGGCAGGACACGAGTTGTTAAGCTTCTAGGACGCTTACTCAGGTTACAACCAAATCCCTATGGAGGAGGAGGATCAGGAAAAACCACTCTCATCACCCATCGGGGAACGTACTGTTATAGAGTCACGCTATTCAGGTTGAAAAACAGAGGGTCGACTTATCAAAGGCTGGTCACCAAGATATTCATGGACCAGCTCAGTAAAACAATGGAAGTTTACATAGATGATATGTTGGTCAAATCAAAAAGGAAGGAAGACCACATCGACCATTTGAAGGAAGCCTTCGGTATACTAAGGCAATACGGTATGAAGTTGAACCCCAATAAGTGTGTCTTCGGCGTAACCTTGAATAAGTCCTCGGCTTTCTGGAGTCACAAAGAGGCATCGAGGTCAACTTCAACCATATCAAAGACATCGAGGGAATACCCGAATTATGGACCAGCAAGAAATAGGTACAAAAACTGACAGACCGTATAGTTGCCCTTCCAAGGTTTATCTCACGATCCTCTGACAGATGCCACAAATTCTTCAACATTCTTAAAAGGGACAACGAGCTCTAGTGGAATTCATAATCCATCAAGGCCTTAATAGAACTAAAGGCATACTTGTCCTCGCCTCCGCTACTCGCCAAAGCAGAACCCGACGAGCACCTCCTGATATACTTGGCCGTATCAGAGGTCGTAGTAAGTGCAGTACTAGTTCATAAAACAAAGGTATGCAATCTTCAATATACTACATTAACAAAACCCTGGTCGACGTCGAAACAAGGTACCCCTACCTCGAAAAGTTAGCCTTGGCATTGGCCACAACTTCATGAAAGCTAAGACTCTATTTTCAATGCCACCCCATATCGGTGGTCACAACCTTCCCCCTAAGGAACATCCTACATAAATCTAAGCTATCAGGAAGACTGGCCGAATCGAGCGAGCACGATATAACATATCAGCCACGAACAACAATAAAATCGTAGGTACTCGCCAACTTCATCGCCGATTTTAGTGCCAAAATAATGCTTGAGTCCGAGCAAAAAATTTATCTAGTTTTCCCGATATATGGGTCATATACACTAATGGCGCTTCCAACATGTTAGGATCTGGACTAGGACTCATATTCAAGGTCCCAACAGGCGAAGTCATTCGCAAGTCCATACGGTACCCCAATATGACTAACAATGAGGCCGAGTATGATGCCGTAATTACAGGACTAAGGCTAGCTCTTAAATGCGGAGCGCGACAAGTCGTCTTACGATGCGACTCACAACTCGTTATCAACCAAGTCACGTGGAATTTTAAAATAAAAGAGTAGAGGTTACAAAAATACCAGGTAGAGGTTCATAAACTACAGTCGAAATTCGATGAATGTCAGCTCGACCAGATACCTCGAGCAAAAAACATCGAGGCAGACGGCCTCGCCAACTAGCAGCAGCCACCAAAAACATTAGAAAAGAAAATGTGGTTACCCTCCTCCACTCACCAATACCCCAACTTGAGGTACACTCTGTAAATTTAACTTGGGACTGGAGAGAACGCATTATAACATATTTGCAGGAGGGAATACTCCCATCAAACAAAAAGGAAGCCAAAAAGCTTTGAATGCAGGCGGCCAGGTACAACATCGTAAATCACGACCTTTACAAAAGAACGTTTGGAGGCCCCTTGGCGAAATGCCTAGGCCCGAACCAAACAAGACACGTACTCAAAGAAGTACACGAAGGCCACTGCGATGCCCATACTGGCAACCGAGCCCTCGTCAGATGCCTCATACGAGCAGGTTATTATTGGCCCACCATGAAGAAGGAAGTTGCCGACTTCGTCAAAAAGTGCGAGCAGTGCCAGAAATACGCTCCTATGATACACCAAGCGGGCGAACACATCCACTCAGTCACATCGCCATGGCCATTCATCAAATGGGGAATGGACATCGTGGGACCACTCCCAGCGGGACGAGATAATATATCTTTACTTTTGGTTTTAACTGACTACTTTTCCAAATGGGTAGACGCGGGTGCATTCGCCAAGGTATGCGAACAGGAAGTTATCACATTCATATGGAGGAACATCATATGCCGCTTTGGCATCCCCAAAGAAATCAGTTGTGACAACGTACCCCAATTCATTGGGAAAATATCGCCGAATTCTTTGAGAAATGGCATATCAAGCGAATACTCTCCACGCATATCACCCCGCAGGCAACGACCAAGTCGAGTCCTCCAACAAAATAATACTAAACATCTTGAAGAAAAATCTTGAGGACGCTTAGGGATTATAGCTGAAATTGCTACTAGAAGTGCACCGCACCATGCCAAAAACAAGCATAAGAGAAATGCCATATTCACTAGTCTATGGACTGACGCAATAATACTAGTTGTGGTCAGGGAACTAGGTTTGAGATATTACAATGAGAGCGGACCAAGCAACGATGAGAACAGGAAACGACAAGCAGAAATGTATTACAACAAAAAGGCCAAAGTACAACCACTCAAAGTCGAGGACTATGTACTCAAGGCCAAGACATAGGCGAGCAAAGACACAAGAGAAGGTAAACTAGAAACCAATTGGGATGGGCCATACAAAATCATGGCAACGAAAAATAAAGGATCATTCAAACTAGAAACAATGGAGGGAAAGCTAATACCAAACAATTGGAACGTCGCCCACCTCAAATACTTCAATTTCTGGTAGCAAATGCCCTTCAAGTCGCACTTTTTTTCTCTCACCCAGGTTTTGTTTTATCCCAATTCGATTTTATCGGGGAGGTTTTTAATAAGGCACGAAGAGGATGTCTCGAAGTTCAAGTGGATTTCATCGCCCCGCCTATCGAATACTTCTCCAGGATGAGCAATGAAGGGTCTAGGTAGATTGGAACTTCTCAAATGTATGTATGGAACAAACAGAAACATGTAATATTCTCCAATGAGTGAAATAAATGAAGCAGCATGTTGCATCTTTGCACAACTCCACAAACTCATTTTACATTTTATATTCGACCTCGCTCGAATTACTCCATATTCTACCTCGCTTGAATTACTTTACATTCGAACTCGCTCGAATTACTTTACATTTGGCCTCGCTCGACTTACTCTATATTCGGCCTCGCTCGAATTACTTTACATTTAACCTCGCTCGAATTACTTTACATTCGACCTCGCTCGAATTACTTTACATTCAACCTCGCTCAAATTATTCTACATTCGACCTCGCTCGAATTATTCTACATTCGACCTTGCTCGAATTATCTTATATTCAATCGCGCTCAAATACTTTATGTTCGACTACTCCGAAATACTACGTGCAAACTGCCAAAAAGTCAAGGACTTCCCCGCATAGCAAACAAAAAAAGAGAACGGGAATCCCAAAATACATAGCAAAAAGGCAATCGTTCCATTTCAAGTGTCGGATTACAACTTTTTACAAAGGGCTCGAGAATGCCTTCACAAAAATAGCAAAGCCAAAAAAAAAAAACTAAGTACAAAAGCTTATTCGACCTCGCTCGAATTACTCCATATTCTACCTCGCTTGAATTACTTTACATTCGAACTGCCTCGAATTACTTTACATTCAACCTCGCTCGAATTATTCTACATTGGACCTCGCTCGAATTATTCTACATTCGACCTCGCTCGAATTACCTTATATTCAATCGCGCTCGAATACTTTATGTTCGACTACTCCAAAAGACTACGGGCAAACTGCCAAAAAGTCAAGGACTTCCCCGCATAGCAAACAAAAAAAGAGAACGGGAATCCCAAAATACATAGCAAAAAGGCAATCGTTCCATTTCAAGTGTCGGATTACAACTTTTTACAAAAGGCTCGAGAATGCCCTCACAAAAATAGCAAAGACAAAAAAAAAACTAAGTACAAAAGATTCACGCCATATCGTTCCCACTAGCATACTCGTCATCATACCAAGGATCAAAGGCAAGCCCATCTGCAGCATCATCTTTATCATCTCCATAGGGTATACCAGGGCCGTAACCACAAGCTTCACGAGCGGCACGTGCCTTGACACGGACGCCCTCAATTTCCACCTTGGAGACCTTCCCAGCAACCTACAAAGATTTGTACATGCCAAGTTGAGCCTCGACATGGACCTACATTTCGTACAACTCATACGACACGCCGGGATCGACAAAAGTATGAGATGTAGATGGTTGTGCCTGCTATTGTGTTTTCTTGTCCCTCTGGGCAACGACTTGCTCATTTAACTCATATAGCTCTGCCTCCAAATCCATGATCTGCTCCTCCAACCTCTCCACCTTGAGAGCCGACGTCTCTGCTTCATTAGTCTGCTCGAATCTGCAAACACGAAGAGTGTCATCTAGGTTCGCCGCCTCATCCACAACGGCCGTTTTGCTTTTCTTAGCCCGACCCAAATCTTCGATCTTGGCACTCAGCTCATCCCTCAGATCGACATCCCTTGCCTCTCTCTGCCTGAGTTCAATCGTTAAAGGCTCCACCTGCACCTGAAGGTTAGCATTCTCGGCCATCACCCCCTTACTCACCTCGAGCTCGTCCTCCTTGACCCATCAAGGACGCTGCACCTACTTATGGCCCTCATAAGTTCCTCGCCCTCTCCCTCAGCTCTTCATCCTTCTTCATCAACTCATTGTCCTTTTATTTGAGCCCATCACGAAAAGACTAAAACTCTCATCCTGGCTGAGAAAGTCATCCAACATTCAGTGCTTGGTACGGTACTCCTTGTACTTGGAGGTCATTTTCTTAAAAATAGTTGTCATTTGCTCCTCCCGCCGGTCGCGCTCAATCCCCACATGTAAAAACACTCACTCGTAGGGCCATGCCAGATATACCCAATGATAAATCCACATCTTTCATTGTTAGTAGTGTCGTATTCTCGAAAGTCGTACACAAGGGAACAAAGACTGACACCGCCTGTTCTGAGTTGGACAAGAGGTCGTAATCTAAGGGAATAAATATATGCCAATTAGGACCCTCTGTCTTGATATCAACACGAGTAGCCCTCTCTACAAAGGTTCGTATCTTCTCAAGGTCGATGTATAAGCCATAGTTATCGTACTTCATAGGGATAACTCTACCTCTCCCAGCTGCCGACGATGAGCCTGAGCTCTCCGCCACCACGAACCCCCTCAACTTCATAGGGCCTCTTCTCCATGGCGGCACCTGCCGCTGAAACGGCCTTGACGCCTGGTGTGAGCACTGATGGCCTCGACGCGATAATGGCTTTTCAGTCTCCACCCTTTGCCTTTTCCTCGATGATGCTTCCTCGCCACAAGATGGCTCCTCCACAAGGTGTAAGATAGGCTGAGAAGAGATCACATCCGGCATGTAAATAGTTTGAGGGGCGGAGTCCCTCATTGGAGTAACATGAGTTCGACCTCTCGAGCAGAATCAGCTAAAGCAGCCTGCATTCCACCCGACGTGATGGCCTGGCGAAATGCAGGTACTGGAGCCTTTGCCTTTTTGGAAACTCGCCGACCTAGTACCAAAAGAATATCGCATCAAAAGGTAATAGTGAACAGCGATAAGTTAAGGTAAAAATAACACTTACTGATGCAGTCTTGGGTCCAAAGCGCTTGTGGAAGGACGCCCTATCATGAATTCCTACGGTGTTGGGTAACACGTGATCCACCTAATCTTTAATATCAAAGACGAGAGAAGGTGCACGCCTCTCAGCTGAAAACAAGGAAGACATGAGATTCGAAAACAAAAGAGGAAGAAAGAAAATAACAAACATAAAGCAATACACTTACGATTATAATTCCATTGCTCGGGAAACCCGGTCGGATTCGCTACCAGGTGCTCGTTCTTGATGAAGAAGTATTTATGCCAGAATCGCTTGTTCGCCTTGTCATCCATCCCGGCCACCAACCCTTTGATCCCAATATGTCAAAAATATATCAACGTGCATCTATAAAAGCATGGTCAAGAATAGATGCAGCAGATGGCTATTGACCTCACAACCGGCCAACTCTGCATACTTCGCCAGCATCAGAAAAACTTCGTATAAATAAGGGGAGAGCTGCGCCGGGTAAACATTGTAAATGCGCACTCCTCTGTTAATGGGGGAGAGGTAGATAATAACCAACTAAGAATGGGTAAACATAGAAAGCACACTATCCAGGTCGTTAAATATGTACTATGTCATGTCCTATCGAAATAATCTCGACGTGAGAGGGAATACGGTACTTGGACCGGAGGTTGGCTATTTGACGCAGCACCATCTCGGAAAGCTCTTGAGCAGGAGTAGGAGAATGAGCAGGTTCCTTTGGGAGATCATTTCTGACCAAAGGATTCTTGGGAACCACCCCTCCACGGTGGGGAAACTTTCTTCCTCCTCAACCATGGATTCCTCATCGTCGGGAGAAATGGCCACCAATAAAGGAGTGGCATCGACGACTGCATTGTGAATATGAGGAGAAGTTAATATATTTCCGTAGTAAAGTGTGTACAGCAAAGTCGGAGAAAGAATATAAGCCGAGAAAGAAATCAGGGACTTAAACTGAAGAAATTGCAAGAAATCGGAAATGGAGATCCAAGAACAAAATCAAAGAAAAACAATATGCATGCAACCAGAGGAATGCTAAAAGATTCGAAAATGAAACCTCCCTCCTCTACTTATAGGTTTGGGTAATTGGCGAAGAGTCATTGTTGTTCCAAACGTCAATACCGCACAAAAGGGGGGTAATTTGTGTGGTACCCAATTTTTCTATCTAGAAGAACCTGGTTCTTCTAGGTGTTCTAACTACTACTGTTGCGGAATTAAAAGTATATAAAATAAAGAACACAAAGATTTTTACGTGGAAAACACCTGGCCCAAAAGGTGAAAAAACCACGACCTACTACTCAGTAAGATTTTCCCAAACATCCACTAAAATCAATGAGCCAAAACAGCATTTACAAAACTCTTGTAAACCTAAGAATTAACTCTAATCCCAGTGTGGCACAGAGCCTCAACTGTTGCGACACTTTCAAGTTAACTCTAACTTGAATACTCAAAGTACCTAATACAATTACTTCTATGAAAGCTGGAAAGGTACAATTTTAAACCACCTACTACAATTGAACTAGAATAAGAATAAACACAATGGAATTGGTTCTTCTATCTCGTTCAAGTAGCTTCAGGAGTGCACACTTAAATCTCACATAAATTGCTTGCAAAATTGCCTAGCTCTTTTGCTCTCAATTTAGTTTAACTTCTACGTATGTGCAATACCTATAAAAGAGAACAATCACAGTTATTTAATGAGTTAGTAATTAGAGTTTGATTGAGACTCAATTGTTGATCCTTCATCGGATTTGAGTCCTAGAACAATACAAACTCCAACCCTTATCCTTGATCCCGATTATGTTCTCTTCACATAAGGAGACTTCATCTCATTATCCTTTATGCAACCTTTTCGATCAGTTCAGAAGATATTGCTGCTTGATCCTTGAGACTTATCTTCTTCACGTGTATCTCACATGTATAAGTAGATAACCACTGTGTCTCACATGATGGAACTGGTCCATGACTGAGTTCATTTGTCAATCTTCAAAACTTCATCTGAACTTGGGCCAACAAATTTCCCCTTTTTGATGATGACAAACTCTGTGATTTTTCTGATCAGAGAACCTGTGGAACTCAACTTAATTATCAACACTTTAACTTAGAAATATTAACTTATCATTAAGGACCAGGTTTAATCAGGTTATAAATATCACTTTATTTCAGAATACAAAGTAAAGCACAATATATTTTCCCCCTTTTGGCATCATCGAAAAGTTTCATATAATGTGAATACCAAATTTTAATCATTACTCATGGCCACTGGGACAACTGCAAGTGAAATCATGGTTCAGTTAATTAATAATCAACTTGACAAAAATTAACTATTAAGATCAGAATCTTCATAGAACAATTGAAAAGGCATATTGTCATTGATTAGGAAATGTTTCTACAAGCCAGACCACAAAAAGAAAGAAAAACATCCAACCATGAGCAACAAAAACAAAGAAAAGTCCCAAATCTGGGTCACTGGGGGGGGGGGGTTCTAGACTGGTTCAAATACAGGAACTGGAAAACCTAAGGCTTGGAGGAACTAAATGGTTGGGATTGGAGAAGGTTGAGCATAGTCTGAAGTATCCCTTCACTCTTTTCCTTTTCCTTTGCTAGCTCAACTTTAAGGCCATTTCTCTCATTTTCCAGTTCAGCAATATGAGCCTGGAGCCTAGCAATTTCAGCATCTTTTGTTCCACATTCTTGAACTAAGGCCCTAACCTTGATATTCACATGAGTCTTCAGAGATGAACCAGGTTCAACTGGGGCTACACTAAGGAGATAGTCACAAGCCTGCAGAGTTTTGATACCAAAATGCTCCTTGCTGGAAGCCATCCCCCAGTTTTTCAGAGGAACATTCAGCCTATCCAGAACAGTCGTCAGTATAAACCCATATGGAGTAGCATGAGCCTTGGAGCCATTGATGACCCTATCCAACAGCTTGACAATGAAAGCAGGCAAGTTAATCTGCATTCCTCTCACAAGGCATTCAATAAGAACCAAGTCCATGTAGTTGGCAGTATGCCTTCTCTCCTGTCTAGGCAGCAAACATTTGTTCACAAACTCAAATAGCACCTTGTGCTCAGGCTTCATCTCACTCTTTTGCACAAACCTTGCCTTAGGCACTTCTTCAGCAGATTTAATATCACAAAAAGTTTTAGTGATTTGGAGAGCAGTAGGAAAAGAATCTAGACAAGGCCACCTCTTCCTGGTATAGTCATCATAACCCTCACTGGGTATGTCCAAAATCTTGCCCAATTTAGGTGCATCAAACTGCACCTTTACTCCCCTCACCAAGCTAGTGACTATCCCATTTTTCATAGTGGCATTGGCCATGAACTCAATCAGCTCCTTTCTGGCCAGCCTCCCATCCATTTGAAGGACCATGTCTTTCCACCCTTGTGCATCCAGGGCATCCACCAATCTTATCATACCTGGATCCTCCAGGTACTTCAATAACCTGCCTTTCAAAATCTTTCTCCTGCCAAAGATGGCAAATCTATCTTGTTCTTTCTCAGACTCCTCCTCTTCTTCCTCTCCACTCCATTCTTCTTCTTCTTCTTCTTCTTCTTCAATAATTTTTACCTGTTTCCTCTTGATTGCAGACCTGGTTCTTTTGGCTAAGGAGGGTTCAGCAGATACAAGTTCTGAAGACTTCTTTGAAGAAGTCTTGGATATTTTTGGTTTGGGAGTGGGAACCTCCACAGTTGTACCTCTTTCTTGATGGATCAGTTCCATCTCCTCCTCCTCCTCTTCTGCAGCCTCAGAGCTTTCCACAACCTTTGATTTTCCCTTCTCCTTCTTCTTTTTCCTGTTTTCCTCTAAAGCTCTGCAAATCTGCCTCACTTTGTTTGACCCTACTTCTAGTATCTCTTCCCTTTGGTAATGAAGGGACAATAGACTTAGGAGAGGACACCTTGCTTTTCTTTGTTGGCTTGGAAGCAGTTGGAGCCTTTTGGGAAGAAGCCTTGTGCTTCTTTGGATCATAGCTGGCCCCAACCTTCTTCAGGATGTCAGCTAGGGTTTCTTCTACAGATGAACCAGGTTCATCTTTTTGCTTACTCAAATGAACAAGACCTTCAGCAGCCTCCCCGGAGCCACTTCCCCCTGACTTGTTGCCACTCTCCTCTACCCCTCCATAGATTGCAAGAACTTTGTCTTTATTTTTCTTTCCCCTTATACTAGACTCAGTATCCTTTACATATTTCATAGAACCAACCAACACTAATCTATTATCTACCTTTTCTACCACATCAAAAAATACAAAACAAGTATTTACCTCAATAGGGTTTTCTTGATTTTTGTCAGTATCAGAAGACCCATGTTCTTCTCCGTCATTGGCAAAGATAAATGCTTCAGACTCAGGACTTGAGTCAGATTCTTTAGCAGGGCTCTCTTTCTTCTGGCTAGCCCTTAACTTTTCATTTAGAGCTTTTCTCAGAGAACTAGAAGCTATGGTTTTTCTCGCCAACATTTTCTACCGGCGAAACCTACGTTTTGGGGTTTCACTATGGGGTGTAGATGAGGACTTATTAGGAGATACTGGTAGGGGAGTGCCTGAATTATCTTGAGGGTTTGTCATGGTGAAGTATTTCTGGAGAATTTTGGTAATTTTATAAATTTTGGAGAGAAAGAGGATGATCAGAATTTGGGAGAGATTAATGACGGTTATGGACTATAGAGGAGGATGTGGAGTGTATTTAAAAAATGTTATGATTAAATGCAGTAACAACAACCTTTTTGCAGTAGTCAATCAGGAGTCTAATCACTTTAGAATTCCTGTCTCTTAGTGATTAATAGGCGACGCTAGTTTTTAGGCAAGAATCCCGCTTTCCTTAGAGTTCTAGGAGAATGAAACTGGTTCAATGCTCAACGGATATAATTTCTGTGAGTTTGGTGAAAATAAGACTTCTGCTCATGATTGGAAAATTAATCTTTCTAATTGTGCAAAGTATAGAAACATACCTGAACTTTTTCATGAGCATATACTGATGAACTAGGTTTTTCAAGTAGAAATTGTCTTGATCATGCCTCAAATGTTAGAATAGAAAAAACTTTATAAGAGATCAGTGAGTCAATATAAACACATGTCATAGGAGTATACTGATTAGAGTATGAGACTGAGTAAGAATTAGTCTAGATATTTACACAAAGTCAGAACTTCTAACCAATTTTTTTTTTCATTGCATTCTGAACTGGACCTTTTAGGTGATCTTAATCATCCCTAATTCCAACCTGTTCCTCTTAAAGTTTTCCCTACCTAGTGCTTTAGTGAAGATGTCAGCTATTTGTTTATCAATAGCAAAGAATTCTATCGAGATCAATCCTTTCTCATAGTTATCTCTTAAGAAGTGGTGTCTAACATCTATGTGCTTGGTCCTTTTATGATGAAAATGGTTCTTTGTCATACTTATAGCACTAGTGTTATCACAAAATATTGGTATACATCCCACTTCAATTCCAAAATCTACAAGCTGTTGTTTGATCTATAGCAATTGAGCACAACAAGAAGTAGCACCAACATATTTAGCTTCAGTAATAGATAGGGCTACTGAATTTTGCTTTTTGGTAGCCCATGATACAAGACATGAACCAAGAAAGTGTGCCATACCTGAGGTGCTCTTCCTATCTACTAGCAAACCTGCATAATCAGCATCAGCATATCCTACTAGAGTGAAATTGCTACCTTTTGGATACTAAAGACACAAATGAGTGGTGCCTTTCAGATATCTCAATATCCTCTTGACAGCAGTCAAGTGAGACTCTTTTGGATTTTCCTGAAAACGAGCACAAAGCTCTACACTGAAAACAATGTCAAGTCTGCTGGCAGTAAGATACAAGAGTGAACCAATCATAACCCTATACAACTTCTGATCAACTGATGAACCAGGTTCATCAACATCTAATTTAGTGGTAGTTGTGATAGGTGTATCTATTTCTTTAGAATCCTCCATTTTAAACTTTTTGATTAGTTCTTTTGTATACTTCTACTGATGAATCATGGTTCCATTTTGACTTTTTTTGATCTGCAACCCTAAGAAGAAGTTAAGCTCACCCATCATGCTCATTTCAAACTCACTCCCTATTAGTTTTGCAAAGTCCTTACTCAACCTCTTTTGTAACCATGCTCCAGTAGGAATTTTGATAGCCATTCATACCAAGCTCTTGGGGCCTGCTTGAGCCCATATAGAGCTTTTTATAGCTTGTACACATGCTTAGGATATTCCTTGATTTCAAATCCTGGAGGTTGTTTCACAAACACTTCTTCCTTTAGGTAGCCATTCAGGAAGGCACTTTTGACATCCATCTGATGGAGAGCGAATTCCATGTGTGCTGCAAAGGCTATGAGGAGTCTGATTGCCTCTAGTCTTGCCACTGGAGCAAAGGTCTCATCATAGTCAATGCCTTCCTCTTGGCTGTAGCCTTGAACCACCAGTCTTGCCTTGTTTCTTGTAACTGTTCCATCTTCATCAAGTTTGTTCCTGAAGACCCATTTTGTGCCAATGACTGGTCTATCCTTGGGTCTTGGAACTAGATGCTAGAGTTGACTTCTTTCAAATTGGTTGAGTTCATCCTGCATAGCATTGAACCAATATGCATCCTGCAAAGCCTCAACAATATTTTTAGGTTCAATAAGAGATAGAAAAGCATCAAATGCATACACATTCTTTAGTTGAGATCTAGTTTTGACTCCAAATGTTGGATAAGTAATAATGTTCTCAATGGGATGAAAACTTTGATATTTGTGGGATTTCACAACCAACTGGTTTCTACTAGATGTTTCTCCTTTGTTCTGTTGTTGAGGAACAAGTTTATGAAGAGGTTCTTTTAGAGAGTTTGTTTCAATTTCTCCCTGATTAGTCCCCCCTGTCTGGTTGCCCTGTGTAGAAGGACCTGTTCCATCACATGTTCCTTCTTTTGATGCCACTTTGACTTGTGCTGTAGATTCAGTTAATTATTTTACCAGTCCAATGGCTTCATCTTCATGTTCCTGTCTCACAGAAAGAATGTTAGTTTCATCAAATACAACATGCAAACTTTCTTCTACACACAAAGTTTTTTTATTGAACACTTTATATGCTTTGCTATGTGAAGAATATCCCAAGAATACTCCCTCGTCACTTCTGGGATCAAACTTACCTAGGGAGTCGTTTCCATTATTATGCACATATCACTTGCAACCAAATGCCCTAAGATGGGATATGTTTGGTTTTCTCCCTTTAAGTAACTCATAGGGGTTTTTCTCAACAAGAGGTCTAGTCATGCATCTATTGATTATGTAGCATGCAATGTTTACAGCCTCTGCCCAGAAGCTGTGGGGTAATTTACTAGAAAGAAGAATGGTCCTTGACATATGCTCAAGGGTCCTGTTCTTTATTTCAACTACTCCATTTTGCTGAGGAGTCCTAGGGGCAGAGAAGTTATGATCTATACCATTTTCATCACACTGTTCAGCAAATTTTGCATTTTCAAATTCAGTTCCATGATCAGACCTAATGGGTGCAAGTTGATTTCCTAATTATTTATGATTTTTTCTAACAAAAGCAGTAAACATTTCAAATGCTTCATCTTTAGATGTTAGAAATAGTACCCAGATAAATCTAGAATAATCATCAATAAGTACCATTACATATTTCTTTCCACCTCTGCTCACGGTTCTCATTGGACCACAAAGATCTATATGAACCAGTTCTAACGTCTTGGATGTACTTACCATTTTCTTGGATTTGAAGGATGACCTTACATGCTTCCCCCTTGCACATGACTCATAAAATTTGTCTTCCTTGAACTTGATATTAAGTAACCCTATCACCAAGTCCTTGGAGACTAATTTGTTTAGCTGATTTAGACTGGCATGACCAAGTCTTTTGTGCCACATGAGGGGATCATTAATTAACACACTTAATCAAGCGAGTTCATTTTCTGAAAGAGTTGACAAATCTACAATGTAAATATTTTTAACTCTTTTTCCATGCAAAATAATCTTGTCAGTGGTAAGGTTAATCACAAAGCATTTGGTAGAGGTGAAAGCTACAAGGTTACCTCTGTCACACAGTTGTGACACACTTATTAGGCTATATTTCAAGCCATCTATCAAGTAAACATTCTCAATGGAATGAGAGTCTGTCGTACCTACCTTTCCAACCCCAATGATCTCACCTTTCTTTCCATTACCAAAGGAGACATTTCCTCCTTTTAGGTCCTCAAGTGAAAGGAATTGGTCCTTGTTCCCAGTCATATGTTCTGAGCAACCACTATCCATATACTATATTTGGCTCCTTCCTTTCACTTGCACCTGCAAAAAGAAATCAGGGGTTAGTCTTAGGAACCCAAACTAGTTTGGGTCCTTTTCTATGGGCAAAAGGATTAATCAGATTCTTTCTTGCCCAACCAAGCAGCTTGTGTTTCTCTTAAACAAAAGCTTTGTTCTTTTGATTGGCCTTTTCTTTTGTGTTGCATTCATTTTTGTAATGGCCAGTCTTGCCACAGTGTGTGCAGATTTTATTCTCAGGAAGTGTGAGGTACCTGCTTATAGGGTCCCATTTTGGAGCTTGAGTCCCATAACCAAGTCCTCTTTTATTTCTACTGTGATGCTCTTGCAACCAAGAAAGTGCATCAGAAGCCTTGTTCCACTTGCAAGTTCTGTCTAGTTCATGCTTTACTTTTCCTAGATCTTCTTTTAGGATTTTGATCAATTCATCTTTCTTATACATCTCATCTTTCAATTTTCCTAAATTTTCTTCTAGAGTGAGATATAAGTGATCGGCCTTTTTTTTTCCTGTTCCTAATTTTAGTTTTAAATTTTTAGATCTAAGTTCTAGGACACTGTTATCGAGTTCAAGAACCTGGTTCTTCAACTCAGCATTTTTGCTATCACTCTCATCAGCCCTAGACTCTAGACTCTTGCATTTTGCTTTTAAAATCACACACTCCCTAGACAGAACTTTCTTCTCGTTGTTAACTATCTCAGACTCATCAATGAAGTCTAATAATAGCTCAGCCAACCTTTCTTTAGACAAAAATTTAATCTTGTCTTTGAGATGCAGAATACTTACCTCTTGCTCATCATCTGATTCTCTGATGGCCATAAGAGCTTGCTCTTCTTCAGCTTCATCTTCTGAGTCTTCATATGAGGTTTCTCCCCAAGCAGAAACCATAGCCTTGGTTGAACCTTTATTCCATTTTGGTTGAAATTGTTCCTTCGTTCAACCCTTTCTTTCTTCCACTCAATTTCCCATTGAGGGCAATTCTTGATCATGTGATCAGTCTTACCACACTTATAGCAACCCTCAATGGTCTGTTTCTCAGGAGCTCTTGACTTGTTGAAGGTTGTACTTCTTGATGAACCCTTTCCTCTCATCAAGTACTTTTTGAAATCTCTAGTGATCATAGCCATCTCATCATCTTCCAGATCTGAACCTTCAGCAATTCTGAGAGCTAGGCTTCTCTCCTTCTTGGGTGTGTCCATCTTCATGGTTGCCTTCTTAGTTCATAAGCAGTAAGATTTCCAATCAGTTCATCCAGTCTGAGAGTAGCCATATTCTTGGATTCCTGAATAACAGTGATTTTGCTTTCCCAAGCAACTGGGAGAACTCTTGTCAAGATTTTCTCAACCTTGTCTTCTTCAAGAATAATCCTTCCAAGAGACTTAAGTTCATTTGTCAGTGTAGTGAACCTAGTATACATCTCTTGGATAGTTTATCCATCCTTCATAGTAAAATTCTCATATTAAGACTACAGCAATGTTCCTCTGGATCTTTTCACTTGAGGTTTTCCTTCATGAGCCACTTGCAAAGTGTGGCACACAACCTCAACTGTTGCGACACTTTCAAGTTAACTCTAACTTGAATACTCAAAGTACCTAATACAATTGCTTCTATGAAAGCTGGAAAGGTACAATTTTAAACCACCTACTACAATTGAACTAGAATAAGAATAAACACAATGGAACTGGTTCTTCTATCTCGTTCAAGTAGCTTCGGGAGTGCACACTTAAATCTCACATAAATTGCTTGCAAAATTGCCTAGCTCTTTTGCTCTCAATTTAGTTTAACTTCTGTGTATGTGCAATACCTATAAAAGAGAACAATCACAGTTATTTAATGAGTTAGTAATTAGAGTTTGATTGAGACTCAATTGCTGATCCTTCATCGAATTTGAGTCCTAGAACAATACAAACTCCAACATTTATTCTTGATCCAGATTAAGTACTCTTCACATAAGGAGACTTCACCTCCTTATCCTTTATGCAACCTTTTCGATCAGTTCAGAAGATATTGCTGCTTAATCCTTGAGACTTGTCTTCTTCACGTGCATCTTACATGTATAAGTAGATAACCACTGTGTCTCACATGATGGACCTAGTCCATGACTAAGTTCATTTGTCAATCTTCAAAACTTCATCTGAACTTGGGCCAACAGTCATCAAGGGCACCAAAATTGAACCGACAGAAGTACATACACTGCATTGGGAAGACGCATGATGATGACGCACGTGGCATGACGTCATCCTACGATAGCCATGCCAACCACAACCCTATCTCCAGTTCGACCTCGGCTGATTTGATTCAATCGTCATGACCAAATTTCCTCCGAACGGCTGTAGACAGGATCCCGCTCATCGAGTACGTCCAAGAGCATGACTTTAACAAGCGGAGGAACTAATTGTATTGGTCAAAATTTGGATTGGACTTAATAGCTGCAAATGGGAGTGGTTGAGGATTAAGCCGACCATGGCACGAGGGTGAAGAGTCGTCTTAAAAAAGATTAGTATTGAGGTCGAGCAAAGGGAGAATGAAAATAATGGTAGGATAAGTTAGAATAGAAAGAAGAAATATTCCATTGAATATTCTTTCTGTTGTATTTTTATAGGGTTTCTTAGGAATATCCTCTATAAATAAGAAGAGATAAAGAACAAAAAGAAGATCTTCACTTTTTGATAAGAGCACATTGTAAAGGGTTGACTGAAGAGAATATACAAAAGCTTGTTCACTAATTACATTGTTCGATTTGTGTTGTTCATTCACAAGATCCAAAGATTCCTTATCCATCTTTGATCACGCCCAAGTATATCCTCTAAGTAGGATTCTGCGGACGTTGCAAATAAAACCCGAGTATTAAGCCCAGGGTCGAATCCACAGAGAGTCAACCTAACAACTGCTACCTTTAGACCCACTCAATTCTCAGAAC
>MU680461.1:191754-258737 GCA_026770625.1 Nicotiana glauca | reverse complement strand
AGTTCATACGAGGAAGAAGAAGGGTTCACGTGTGTTCTGTCTCTAACCCTTAGAGACACACGCTATATACATGTACTATATTATTCTGATCTCCAGCCGTTGGATTATATGGATTAAACGGTCGAGATTAAATACCCCCTAAATGACGTCGTTCCGTTTAAGTTATGTCCAACCTCGTCCGTTTGATCAAGTGAGATGGACGGTTGTGATCAAATGACTCCAAACGACGTCGTTTTATTTGGTTAAAGACCGCTTCATCTGATCCGTTGATCAGCTGGATCAACGGTCCAGATCCGCTGAACTTAAACGGTGTCGTTTGGTTGTACCAGAGGTTTGGCGGATTGGGCTAGATTTTTGGGCCTGGTCCGATTTTAGTATATATATATATATATATATCATATTTGGCCCAAATTGTGTATTTTTAATTTTACTCTTGTTTTGTATATTGTATTGTTATTATTTTCTATTTTTGTATTTTATATTTATTTTATTATTTTTCTGAAGTAATTTATTTGTTTACTTCATCCTATTATATTTATATTTTTATTATTTAATTTTCCTATTATTTGTTCTATCACTTTTTGGTGTTTTCCTAATTAATTCCTTTTATTTATTTTTTTAATTTTGGAATTCTCTACTTGGGGTAAAAATCACGTGCTCACAATAGGCATGACAAACTTTAAGACCTTAATAGGCATGACAAACTGTAAGACCTCAATAGGTATGACAAACTGTAAGACCTCAACAGGCATGACAAACTGTAAGACATGAACAAGTATGAAAATTTTGTAAGGCCTTACTACAGAAATAAAACTCTGTCCCGAAGTTTAGGCTATATGTCATATTTGTAAGATTCCCGAAAGACCGTACCCTCGATGTAGATGCCTAAAGTATCAATCAGGATTAAAAAATGGCTCCAGCCAAACATATATGACTACGATCAAAATGGCTACCCCAACCAAATTAATCTCGGGGACCCCCGACCGTCGCTAACAAAATCACAGGCCATTACTTCGAATCTACTTTGAAAAGAAACGGTTAAAACAGGCCACCCTCAACATGAAAAATGAGCTTCGACCATGTCAGCTCCAAATCACAAGGCTTTGACCTACTCAGCCTACAAGCTAAAAACCTTCCGAGGTGCTCGAAAATTGCCACTAACGACTTAAAATTGAGGTTCTTCCCGAACCGACGACGGGTCAGGAAAAATCATTTCAAAAAGACCTTACCAAGAGGAAAATAAAGCCTACATATGCCTAAGGGAAAAAGCGTAAGAGCTATAGTCACCAGCCAAATGAGCCTCAGGGACACACACTAAAAGGTCGCTACGACAAAAAATGTAAGAGCCACTGTCGCCAGCTAAAAATTTGAAAACTTGAGGATTAAAATGAGCTCGAGCGTAACCCAATTCGGAGACCGGATCCAAAATAGTCAACTACATATGCCTAAGGGAAAAAGCATAAGAGCCATAGCCTCCAGCCAAACGAGCATAAAGGTCGCATAACTAAAAGGTCACTTCGACCCAGGGCATAAGAGACATCATCTCCGGCCCGCGAAAACATGAAATTAGAAGGTCAATTGTACTCGTGTCGCAATCTGACTCGGATACTGAACCCAAGATAGTCAAGCAAAAACTTAAGGGCTCCCACGCCAGCTTGCGCTAAAGGCCGTGTCAACCAAATGCGTAAAAGCCTCTGGGCAAGTCTAATGAGCCTCAAAATCACTGTACGAATCTAATAATTCTGGCCAAACTCCGAAACCAGCCCGCCTGGTCAAAAGTAAAGTAGAAAGGGATACATAAGAGATAAAAGCTTCAGGTTCTCTTTTATTCACATACGCTAAAGGTGAATTCTCCATCTACAAACATGCCCTACGAATAGCGCATACAAAATGGAAAAGTCTACGCTCCGCTTCAGAGGGCTACGACCTATCAGCCTCGTATTCACTCTCCGCGACGTCGGCAAGATGTGACCGAGCATCATGCTCGACTGATATCACTTGAGCCAGCTCTTCCAGGAGAACAAAACCCTTGGCACCAACCTCTTCAAGTACCTCTCTTCGGGATCTGCAACAAACATATTCCTCAACCCTCATTTCACAATCGAGTGCCCTCTTCAACTCGGCTTGGGCGTCTGTTGCATCCTTCAAATGAATCTCCATCTCCTGATCAGCCTTAGTCCGACTCAATGATGCTTCAGCCTGAGCATCGACAATTTCAGCCCTGACCTTCGAGAGTTCGGACTCGAGCCTCGCGATTATATCTGCTAGAACTAAAGTTTTGTCACGAGCCAAGTAGAGTTGGATCTTGAAGGCGGGAAATTTAGCCAAAGCACCCTTCTCCTCTGAAGCTTGAGCCTGCACCTGAGCCCTCAGTTCACCGCAAGCATTCCTAACTCGATTGTCTTCACCCCTAAGAAAGGCAAAGAGATTAACCTTAAGGGTTAAAAAGGCAGAACGCGTACTACAAGAGGTTACCTACTCCATAAAATAACTCTCATAATTCGAGCTCTGGTATGCCTCATAGCACCAGGGCATCAACTCAACCTACTTCTCCTTGATGAGGAGCCTAAGGGACTCACCCTCATCCAGAGCTTTCTAAAGCCTAGCCCCATGACGGAGCAGTCAAACCCGAGCCTATCAAAGGCCTATAGAAGAAAAACTTAATAAGGAAGGAAAGACGTGAAATACAGAAGGACTACGCCAAAACTCACCACGAAGTGAAGCCGGCGAACTTCCTCGAAGGCCGGGCAAACTCCTGTTGCTCCAGCCCATTCGGTCCTGGAAGAACCAACCTCGGTCGAGGCATATTCACTCGGAGGAACCACCGCTCCGGAACCAAAGGTTCCAGGAACAAAAAGCTCGGGCAACGTTCTTTCCTCAAAGACACCGGCCCGATTTGCCCCACTAAAAGCTCCATCGCATTGCAAGTGTAAGCCCCTTTTATCACCATCGTCCCTCGGCTCGGAGGCCAACGACTCCTCCCCCTCTCTGGAGGAACACATCCTCGCCCGAAGGGACCGCCCAACACCTACAAAGGCAAATCCAGTACAAAAAAAAAGGGAAAATGTCATCTCAAATATACGAAGACCAAGGTAAAAGTAGCGTACACGCATACTTTGGTATTTCGCTTCCCATCTTCCACGAGACACAGCTCGCCACCTACGCTTGTGCAAGTCGAATGGGTCGCCAAACTCCAGACCCAGCCAGGCAAATTGAGAACTTCGCCTGGCGACCACAAAGTTGATGTAGGAAAGAAGGAAACACAATTACTAAACTGGCTTTCACTATAAGTGAATCCAATAGAGCTCTAGACACTCCACTCACGCGCATAATTCTATCCTCGGGAAAAGGCATGAGCTCCACGAGGATAACGTCAGCTGTCCAGACCTTCATGAATCGACTGACCCACTCTTGATCCCTATCTTCCTCGTCATCAACAACAAAGGGCCTGGACGAACGGAACTGCAAGGTTAGCAGGCCTCGATGATGAAAGGTCTAGTACAGCCTGACAAGGTGGCTAAGCGTGAATTCAAGCCCAGCCTTCTCCGCAAAGAATCTCATCATCAACACTATTCGCCAAAATGATAGATGTATCTGCCCCAAAGTAATCTGATACTTCAGGTAGAAATCAAGAATGACCCTATCAAGGGTGCCTAGTGTAAAAGGGTATAAGTACACGTTTTGGAATCCATTAGCAGGGTCCGTAATACTTTCATCTGGGGAAAGCGACTGCAGTGCTACCCGCTCACCCCATTTGCAGTATCTCCTCGCCATCTCCATATGTTTCTCTCTTATCAAAGACATAGTATTTAGAGTAAACTCCCGCAGATCCTAAGCACTGGGAATGGAACTCTCCCCTCCCTGCCGGGCCGGCCCTAAAATAGCAGTCATGGCTATGGTATAATTGGCAGACTGAAGCAGGGATCTACACCAACACTTTTACGCTTAAGGTAACGAAGGACCTGATGCCAAGGCAGAAGGATAGCTATTTATAATAGTGGGATCTTCCAAAGAAGCAAGATCCACCCCACATATATGTGGGAAACAGCAACAATTTGCCTATCCTAAATAAGTTTCGATGAGACAACAACATTATCTCAAGTCCCGAGGTGGTGCCCAACCTTGAGGACCTCCAACAAAAAGAAGTCTGGCTTCGAAAAGCCTTCAGCGCTATCATAGATCTCGAGGCAGTACCCGACCTCATGGCTTTCCTTTCTAAAAAAGAGAAATAAGCATTTCAAGCTCCGCCCACGAGGGCTCGACTTCAGGAAGTCGCCTAAGTACGAACAACCCTTCCTCATCAACCTGCCTACAAACACCTTAAAAGGTTATCTACGTCAAAGATCAAAAGTAAAAGCTCCAAGTGCTCGAAATTTATTTTTACTCCGGTGCTCTATCTCCATGCAACTTGGAGGGCCCGACGGCCCGGATCCATAGGACCAATTCAAGCTTGGTCCAAGGTATGACAATGGGATCGAAAAAGAGCCATGTCAATCGGCAGAAGATCAAAAAGAATGCTCGCGCCCGAGCTAGATATCAGTAGTCAACAATAAAGGAAAACATTCAAAAGCCTCGAAACGCACAAAAACACACAATAATAGGGCAAGTATCAAAAATAGGAATCAAGAAGGTATCTCTATATTCATGAATATTCGTGTACAACGGCCCTCGAGAAGCCCTCTCATATGATTACAAAAGCCTACAGAGGATCACTACACAAAATGGAGAAGCAGAAGGATGTACATATGATGAAAACCTAAAATCCAGTCCATCCTCAAAGGTCCATCTCCGGTATCAGCATCCTCGAGCATAGCCCTTTCGAGCTCACATCCTCGAAGGAAATTCCTTTGGTCGCCATCTCCTCTAGGTTCCCAGCTCAATCCCGCGGAAGGGCCTCGCTGAGGGAAAAAGATGAAGAAGAGGAAAAGGAGGGGATGTAGAGGAGGCAAAGAAAAGAGACATAGACCGTCGAAGCCAAAGGTTGAAGATTCGGCGGGCCCCATACTCAACGATCGGTGGTGCCATTTTATCTTTTGGGAAAGGAAAGCCCCAAGGGATGAAGATCCACACCAGGCCCAGGTAGGAGATTAGCAGTGTTGCATAGTCCGGATGACTGTCTACAAAAAGAGAGAATCAATTCCACGTCTCTCGTTATCTCGGGCTAATAGGGATGACAGCAGTAGATGCTACAACAATTGTAGCAGCAATAGAGTAGCATAATCTAGCTCAGGCAAAGGGCTACAACACGGCCTATTGAAACGATGCCAAGTTAACTTGAGGTCGTAGACTTTGAACATGGCGATCAACAATAGAAGAAGAAGATAAGGAGAAATGGGAGAATGAGCAGATGAAGTTATTCGGATAGAAAAACAATGCCAGAGAACTCCCATTTATAAGGGATAATGATGCAGTCTCTAAGGCCATTACAATACTGATCGGCAGATGCAATTACTGCATCCTTGAATAATCGAATCAATGTTGGTACTTCCACCTTGGAGAGCGGGAAATGAAAGTGCATTGAATGACGTCAAAAACACAAGTCTATGGGATGTATCAGTTATCACAAAAGCTCGCACTGTAGGTTGAGTCATCAGTATGATGTCACCCTAAAAAACTCGAGAGGTCGGGTGTCAGAATCATTCTCATCGCTTCATTTTCAGAAACACGGAGACTATCTGTATGCGGTGAAATCAGAGGGCCTAATTTCTTGCTATCAAGTCATTTAAGAAGGATACCTCGAGACCCCGAGGACACGGAGTTGTGACAGAGTCCCCTCCCTCGGAGCTCGTCGAGGCCCAACTCAAAGAAGACGAAGATTGAGGCCAGAGCAAAATGGGGAACTCCCAAGGCACATGGCTAAGTCTGACAGAGCTGGCCTACCCAGAGCCTGTGTCGAGGCGTCATGTCTAGCAGTCCCATCTTCATGCTTTCATAATTAATGTATGTTGTACCATAATCGGATTCACCTCGAATCCACACCACTTTGTAATAGACGACTACGGTCGATCCCAACTATTCTACACTAAATTAATAATATCTCTCTTTCTTTTCTCTCTAACTCATCTGCTCGAGGTTACTCTTCCCATTTATTGCTTCCATACTTTCTCTTCATTTATTGCCGGTATTGGCCATGAAGAGCCTTCTTTAATCATATCTTAACTGTTATCCCCTTCCCGGTTACCTTCAATAGCTTGACCTCGAGCGGATATCGACCTCGAGGCCCGAGCAGCAAGCCCCTCGGTTTGACTACTACCCTATTTTAGCTCGCATTTCTCTGTTAAACTTCATACGCCTAGAATCAACTACTCTAACAACTAGCAGAAAATTAGATCACATATTTTTAGAGTCCCACTTACAAATTTAATTGTTGTTACCATTTTCACAGTAAACAGGCAGATATTCGGGGCAAAAGCCCCACCTTTTGCATGCACAAGATTATTTTTGAAGAGGGTGTCAAACCCTTTGTTAAACATCAAAGGAGGCTAAATGAAGTAATTCAAGAGGTGGTGAATAAGGATATAATAAAGTAGTTGGATGTCGGGGTTGTTTACCCCATTTTCGATAGCTCGTGGACCTCTCCAGTGAAATGTGTCCCAAAGAAAGGGGCATGACTATTGTAACAAATGACAAGAATGAATTGATCCCAACAAGAACCGTCACCATGTGGAGAGTGTTTATGGACTATAAGAAGCTCAACAAATTCACTCAAAAAGATCATTTCCGCTTCCGTTTCTTGACCAAATGCTTGATAGATTGACCGAACGTGTTTTTTATTTCTTTCTTGATGGATACTCTGGTTAAAATCAAATACTTATTGCTCCTGAAGACCAAGACAAGACCACTTTCACTTGTCCTTATGGTACTTTTAGATTCTCGCAGATGCCATTTGGGTTGTGTAATGCACCGGCGAATTTTTAATGGTACATGATGGCTATTTTCACCAACATGGTAGAGGATATTCGTGAGGTCTTTATGGATAATTTTTTGGTGGTTGGGAATTCTTTTGAAGATTTCTTGAATAATTTGGATAGGGTATTGGCTAGATGTGAGGAGAAAAATTTGGTGTTGAATTGGGAGGAGTGTCACTCCATGGTCGAGGAAGGCGTTGTCCCCGGCCAAAAATTTTCAAATCATGGAGGTCGACAAGGCCAAAATTGAGGTGATCTCTAAACTCCCTCCCCCTACATCCGTAAAGGGAGTAAGGAGCTTCTTGGGTCATGCAAATTTCTATCATCGATTCATCAAGCACTTTTCCAAGGTGGTGAACCCATTGTGCAAACTTTTGGAGAAGGATGCCAAGTTCTATTTCAATGAAGATTGTATGAAGGCATTCGAATTGCTAAATTTCAAGTTGACTACTTCTCCTATTATCATCGCACCAGATTAGAGCTTCCCTTTTGAGCGCATGTGTGATGCTAGTGATGTGGTGGTTGGAGCTGTGTTGGGGCAAAGAATCAACAAAATCTTCTATCTGGTCTACTATGCTAGCAAGACCATGAATGATGCCTAAGTCAACTACACAATGACCGAAAAGGAGCTACTTGCTATTGTTTTTGCTATGGAGAAGTTTCGGTTGTATTTGATGGGTAATAAGGTGATTGTTCACACCCACCATGCGGCGCTTTGGTATTTGATGAGCAAGAAAGATTCTAAGATAAGGTTGATGCAGTGGGTGCTTCTATTGCAAGAGTTTGATCTAGAGATTCAATATTGCAAGGGTAGTGAAAATGAAGTGGCGGACCACTTGTCCTGATTGGACGAGGAAGGGAGGCCACATGACAGCCTTGAGATCAATGATTCCTTCCCTGACGAGCAATTGTTAGCCATTTCAATGACCGGGGTGCCATAGTTTGCCAATTTAGCCAATTATCTTGTGAGCGGCATTATACCGAATGAGTTCTCTTCAAACCAAAGAAAGAAGATCAAACGGGATTGCCTTGACTATTATTGGGATGAGCCATATCTTTTCTAGATATGTACCAATTGTGTGATCCGACAATGTTTGCTAGAGGAAGAACAAATGGGAATTCTTGAGGCTTGCAACTCTTCACCGTATGGTGGTCATAATGGTGGAGTGAGAACGGCAACAAAAGTGTTGAGTTGTGGATTCTATTGGCCTACTCTCTACAAGGACGCTAGTGATCTTGTCAAGCATTGTGATGAATGCCAAAGGGCCAGTTTTCTAAAAAGAATGAGATTCCCCTCACCACCATCTTGGAGATTGATATCTTTAATGTATGGGGTATTGATTTCATGGAACCGTTCGTGAGATATTGTGGGAACATTTACATTTTGGTAGCACCGTGGAAGCTCAAAGTGTGGTGGCATTTTTTAAGAAGAACATATTTACAAAGTTTGGTACTCCAAGGGCCATTATTAGTGATGGGGGTTCGTATTTTTGCAATCGGGCTTTTGATACCTTACTCACCAAGTATGGTGTCACACATAAAGTCTTGACCCCTTACCATCAGCGGACAATTGAAGTCTCCAACCAAGAGATGAAGAGTATTTTGTCAAAGACTATGAATGCCAATCGGACGGATTGGTCAATAAAACTTGATGATGCACTTTGGGCTTATATGATGACCAACAAGACACCGATTGGGATGTATCCATATTGATTGGTGTTTGGGAAGGCGTGTCATCTTCCAGTAGAACTTGAGCATAAGGCCATATGGTCTTTGAAAATATTGAACCTTGAATGGGATGCTGCCGCAAACTTAAGGGTGGCCTAATTGAATGAGCTTGATGAATTTCGGTATCATGCCTACACAAGTTTATCCCTCTACAAGGAGAAGATGAAGTACCTCCATGACAAGTACATCCACAACAAGTAGTTTAAAAAAGGTGATCTTGTGCTATTGTTCAATTCCCGGTTGCAGATGTTTCCGGGCAAGTTGGAGTCAAAATGAAGTGGCCCCTTTGAAGTGGTCAATGTAACCCCCTTTGGTGCTCTAGATTTGAAAAATAAGAATGGTGAGGTGTTTAGAGTCAATGGGCATCGGGTTAAACATTATCTTTGCAAGGTTGATAATGGCCACATTGTGGAGATTATTCATTTCAAGTGATTGGTAATCTGCGTCGTGCCGTGATGTTAAATCATGCGCTTCTTGGGAGGCAACCAATGTGTCTTTTTCTTTTTCTTGGTTTTCTTATTTATAGTAGATAGGTGTTGTTTTGTGCTAACCAATTTTGAAGTGTCTGCAGGAATGAGTGTGCATTGCAGGGACTGTGCATGAAAATTTTGGCTAAGTATCACAAAAGTGCGGACCGCACTATCACTTTGCGGCCGCATAACTCTGTCTGAGGTCACACAACTAGAAGATCAAAAATGCATGGTCTCTGAAGTTTGGCCTGTCAAAATTCCATACAAAATTGCGACAACACACAAAATTGTGCGGTCCACGTAAATTCTACGGCTGCATTCACTTTTGTGCGGAACGTAGCAATTCTTCAGAGGTACAAGTAAGGAGTGTGGACCGCACTCAAAATTGTGTTGCCGCACTCAAATAAATTCTAGGCCCGATGGGTCAAAGTATAAATAGGGCATTTATCAACTGTTTACACTTTACGCTTTTTGAACCTAGAAACATAGCAAAGACAGTGCATATCTTAGTAGCTCTAAATCTTCTCTCAGTTCATCAAGTTAGATTCTCACCTGCATCATTCACTACTAGTATGTTCAATCCATGTTAGATTTTTGTTCTTTCTTCTTAAATTGTGTTCTTGTTTTCTTTGACTAGTTTAGTTAATTTTAGACCTATAAATGTCAAATGTGCTTATTATAAGCTTTAAAATCATATGGGTAGCTTCGTATGTGTTAATTGGAGCCTGGGTAAGTATCAAATCATGTTTATATGCTCAAACTATGTCTAATTTGTGAACAAAATTGCATGAACCCTAAACCAGTGCAGCATAAATTCAAATTGTGTGGCCACACTCATTTTTGTGCGATCCGCATTTTGAGCTTTGTGGTTGCACACACTTTTGTGCGGTCTGCAATTTTTTTGAGTTAAGGCATGTGTGTGCATGAATTGTGCGTCCGCACTCAAAATTGCGTTCCGCAGTGGACTTGTGCGGCCACACTCATTTTTGTGCAGTCCAAACTGATGAGTGATCAAAGACTTCAGTATTCTGAACCTGGGGCTGTACGACCGCACTCACTTTTGTGCGGTCTACACTCGACAGTCTGCAGCCGCACGCACTTTTATGCGGTCCTAACTGCCCTTTCTGAAAATGTTTTACTACAACTTTCAAACATGCATCTATATACACTATAAGCTTCATTTCTAACTGATTTCTATTACTTATGTATGCAGACAATGGTAAGATCATGGGGCATAGGATATACACCAAAAGGGAGGGAAGAACCCTCCCGAGGTCGAGGTCGAGGCAAGAGTGATCGGTCACTTTCTATCCAAAGAGCAATAAGCAAGAAAGCTAAAGCCAACAGAGTTCCCGAACCCTCAAAGACCAGTGAGTATCTCTCATCTGGGGAAGCTTCTGAGGGTAACTCCGTGCAAGCACAACCGAAAACCCAATAACAACAAGTCCCAGGTATATTCCACCTAGTAGATAAGTTGTCTTCTAATGCTAGCTCTTCTAAAGGGTCGAAAGAGGGTAGCGAAGACTTTGAGCCCTCTTCCTCCATGCTCCAGCTGCTCCAATTAATTTAGACAATGATGATGGTATCCTAGACGATGGTAGAGGGGGAGATACTACAGTGGGAGGTTTATAGAGGTCAAGGTGGCCAGAGCTATGGGAAGACAGATTTGTCAGTGCTAATGCATTTGCAAAATTTAGAGAATGGTGGTCGCAGAAGTCGCTCACTCTTGAGCGACAATTCTCGATGAAGGATCTATACAAGCACAACCTTAATGCCTTAGACAATTCTAGGAGCGAAGAGGATGGAAATGGTTCACCCAGAGCCTCCTAGATACAAATGAGCAATTGGTTAAAGAATTCTATGCAAATGTAGTTCACATCAAACAGGGTATCAAGGTGACAAAAGTGCAAAATCTGAATGTCCGATTTGCTTCTTGTGCATTGAATTCATATGTGGGGTTTGATGAAGTGAATGTAGTCCAATACTTGGAAAATATGGATATGGGTAACGTAGCTCGCCCGTGGCTAGCTAAGATTTTGGCTATTCAAGGATCAACCCCTCTGTAGCTCACAAAAGGAGTTCCAATAGCTCGGGCCACCCTAAATTTTGAGCAAAAAGGTGGTAAACATTCATATGCAACCGCATTGATCCATGACTCAATGAGAACAACCTCCAACTTCCCCATGCAGTCTCGATGGTTTCGATTATGAATGGGTATCCGATTAATATTGGTGCCATCATGTCCACTAACATCACTCTTGTTGTCCAAAAGGGTGGAAGTGTCACACCCCAACCTCGGGAGGCGCGACCGATGCTCAATCAAGTGAACCCGACTGAGCAAGCCTTATCGAACACTTTTTACCCCAAATCAATATGAATACGGAACCCATGCCTTTCATTAATTTAGACGAGAATACATGGTGCATACTACATCATTGGTTCATTTCATATCACAAAGATTTACCGTACATAAGCTAGCTTCAAGGATTCTATTAGAGTTACAGTTTATGGAGATCACAAGTTTAGGATTACAACATATATAGTGGACTGCCCGAACACCTGTACATAACCCACACTAATGTCTTTGGAGCCTCTAGGGATACAACAGATAAGCATAACTATGCATCAACAAGGCCCCGGCTATACCTCAAAAGTGGAAAGATGTAATAACAAAAGATACATCATATAGCCCCATGGAAGAAAAAGGGGCTCACCGAGACTTCGAGTAGAAAAACACTCTGCTACACACGATCGGCACTATCCGCTATGGAGCCACCTACAATCATAACACGAATGTAGCGCCCCCGGCAAAAGGGACATCAGTACATTTGAATTGTACTAGTATGTATAACTAAACACCATTTTACTAGAAAGAACTATCAAATAGATACAAGCAAATAATATGGGCAAATCAAAGATGCAATTCATATAATCTTTCATACAATTTCCAAAACATAGATTAGGGAATTTCTGTCACGTGTTCACCACTGTTCTCTATACCACCGCCATCTCGAGCGGAGTCCGGTCACGATTCGACCGGCTAGGTCACCTCATTGGAGGCATTACTCTCAATCAATATTTTATTTCCTTTATCCGGAATTCAATATCAGCACATTACCACTATGTGTGAGGCATGGTGTCCGATCACANCATCGTTTTCCCTTTTCAATATTTATTTTACAAGTTGTGATCATAGACACATATATCAAAGATAATTCAAGTTGCAATCACAGGTAAGTGAGCACATAGCTAGCATGAATAATTCTTTATTTTAATGTCGGCTTATAGCCCAAGTATTTCAACACATAACTGTACTTTGTCATGCTTCTCTAATTGTCAAGAATGGTGCATTATTCACATTGAGGCACATCCTTCACGAATATGTATAGACATATGCAAATAAATGCGTAATAACAATCAATATACTAACCAACTCAAATCTTACCATACTTTCGTAAATGATAACGAAGCTCAATTTCTAATAAAAGGGGTTTTAGCCATACATACCTCAATAAAGCTTTCCTTACTCTTTTACAAATTTCCAGAACTCTTAGCACTTCGATCTATTAAGTAAAAATTACAAATTAAATCGAGAATTAGAGATGAGATTGATACTCTAGCTTGGTTCAAGCATATTGACAAACCCTAGAGGTGCAATGTGATCTTAGGCCCCTTTTTTAGAGCAATTTATATCATTTTGTACCCCTCTTTAATTCACCACCTCCCACTACTCTAAGGTTTGATATGCATGCAAGGAATCCATTGTTATACCCATGAATCACCTCACTAGTGACCCCTTATATCTGAGAATAAAACAAATAAGAGTTGGGGTGATGAAGTCTTACCTCTTGAGATGAAGGTCTAGGGGTCTTTACTTGATTTTCTTCAAGGATTTAGCCATATCTTATGGAGTAATTTGATGGGGAGATTTCCCCTCTCTAAAAACCCTCTCTCTCCCTCTAGAAAATGCTCAGAAGAATGCTTAAAATGAGCTATAACACTGGATATATCGATATAGAGGTCGGGTCAAAAATTAGAAAATTGGAGCCCCGAGTCAAATATGCGATCGCATTTGCGATCGCAGAGTAAACATGCGGTCCACATAATGGACCGCAAAATGCTCCCCAGAAACTGGACACTCTGACTGAGTCTGCGGTAGGAATGCGGTCTGCATTCACGTTCTGCAGTCGCAAAGTGCACCGCAGAACTGACCCTTACAAAATTCAAAGGAAAATATGCAACGACTATGCGGTCCGCATTTCGATTATGCGATCGCATTTCGACCGCATAGATGACTTCAATTTTAACCAACATTCTGACTAACTCTGCGGCAGATATGCAGTCCGCATACCTGATTTGCGGCCGTATTCTGGACCGCATTTCTTGCATTTTTCTGGAAACTTATTCTTGACTTTTTAATGCATTATTCAATCCAAAAAGGTCCGCGCCGGTGTATTTATGAATTACTAACACATGCTCCTAACTTGGCACCACGGGATCCGGGTTTTTCGAGTAGGGATTTCACGAGGCCTTACAGAAAGATCCTACCCATACCTTAACATCCTCACAAAATACTTCAAAGATCAAAAGGTGGAGCCGAGGTACTATGATACTGAAGTTAAGGCTAAGAAACCTTTCTCATGGTACCACCTACAAGGTATTGACAACCCAAAGTTCAAGGGTAAGGCAACTACCTCCGCTGGCTAGTTTGAGGAGCCAACGGTAGCAGTTACTGATTCAACTGTTGAGCCTTCCAAAGCAACCAGTCCTTCCACCGGGACAACAGCCATGCCACCTTCATATTCTAAACTATTAGCTTCATTATCAGTACCAGCTTCGACTTCTTATCCTCAGACTGTGATGCGGGTCTCCCAGCCATTGGCGAGTCTCAACAATTAGATGCAGGTAGCTACTTTAAAGCTGTTTGACATATCCAGTGTTGTTGCAACACAGTCAGCAGCCCCAGCAGAGCCACAAGTACCGCTGTCAGTGGAGGAAACATTGAAGAAGATTCTAGATAACCAGAAGACCATTATGGAGACTCTAGTGATGCATGGGAATATCATTAAGGGTTTGGGCAAATAGGTTAAGAAGATGCGAAAGTATAAATACAAAATTAAGGAGTGCGGACCGCACTAAAATTGCGACCGCAGAAGCAAGAGTGCGGCCGCAACCCAAAATTGTGCGGCCGCAAAGATCGAACCTATCAAGCCAAGCCTATTTGTGTGGACTGTACACATTATTGTGCAGTCGCACAATCCCCGCAGAAGCATTTTTGTCAGATATTTTTAGCTTAGTATAAAGAACTTTTTGTCATTTTTAGGTTAAGTTTAGTTTTTAGGAGAGCATCTGAGCCGTTTTATTTACTGTTTTGAGTAATTTTTTACTAGATTAACTTCTAAATACTATATATTCTTTCCCTAATCAATTATTATGCATTATATCTTAATTTCTTCTTTAGTTTCTTTATTTTTCATGAGTGGCTAAATTTCTAGTTAGGGTTGTGGCCCAACCTAGTGTGGGTACTTAATAAGTGTTTGATTTAGGTCTTGTTTGTGATTGGGTTAGTGATATTTAGATTGTTCATGCTTGAATTCAAGAATTAATGGTTGCAAATATTAATTCATGCCTATTTAACTTAGTCTCTACTTGAGAAAGAGACTAAGTCTAGGAAAACTTAGCTAACAAGAAATTGGGGTGAACTCAATAAATTGATAGCCCCAATTATAGGGTATAGTAAGACCCGACTTGAGCATATATCACTTGTTTTGTGCAATACCCATTTGGTCTTTAGAAAGCTAAATTGGGCAAAATCACTCAAACTACCGAGAGGTATAGAGTAGGTAATTGCGTTTGATTGCTATATTACAACCCCGAACAATCAAACTCTCCCTAGAGTTTACAACCCGTTAGGTAACCACCTAGGTTGAATTCATGACCCTAGATCTTCTATCATTTGAAAAATAACCAAAACCAAAAATATTGTCTCCTAGTTTTATATTTGCAATCAATAGCTTAAAGTAGAAGAAAAAACATCAAATAAGAATGTGAAAGTGTAATTTGAGGCACATCATACAATTGCACTAAATATATACCTAATCCCAATTCTTACTCCCTGAGGATTCGACTCCGACTCACGTTGGGATTCACTACCTATATTTGTGGTATGAGTTTGGGCGACATCATCCAGCGGGAGGAATTTGAGGCATTAGTCCTTGCTCCTAGCTACCATTGTGAAAAATCCAAAGATTATAGACTACATCTGCATAAGTTAAAATTGTTTCAGTTCTTTATGGGGCTTAATGATTCATATGCCCAGGCTAGAAGCTGAATTTTACTCATGAGCCCTATGCACTCTGTGAACCAAGCCTACTTTATGTTTAGGGATGGCAATGGGATGGGGCGGGTTTGGCCAAACCCACAAAAGTTTCAACCTGCTCCTGCATAGCCCTTTTTTAGTTTTTAACCCTCCTCGCATAGCTTTTTTTGTTTAGTTTTCAACCCGCCCTGCCCCACCACACCCCACTTAAGTTTTTTATTTCTTTTTTCTTTTATTTTTTCCTAAAACCAAGTAGTTTGATATTTTATTTTTTTTATAAAATTGGGAGCTTATTATTATTCAAGAAATTATATTTTTCTCTCTGTAGTAGTGTGAAACTACATGCTCATAGTTGTGGCGCATATTATTTTATTATTTTATATTATTGTAGAAGCTTTACTTCTACACAAAAAGTTATCCCGTAAATATTAGTTTATCATGGTGCGTGTTCATTTCAAAAGATACATTCAACAAGGAAAAAATTTGGATCTCAATCTGAAATTTGGATTTTCTGTGACGGGGTTGTCAAATTCATAGTTGCCCCGCATTTAACCCGCATTAAACCCGCAACTTGCCCGCCTCGCTTTAAAATTTTTAAAAACTATTTTAACCTACCCCGCTCCCGTATAAGAGTAAACGCGCCCCGCCCTGCATCAAATAAAACCTGCCCTGCACTCGCTCCACCCCATTGCCATCCCTATTTATGGTTGTAAATGATGAAAGCCAAAAATTTGTCAAAATATGAATGGTATCCTAGGTTCTAGTCCTGCGGTACTTCCAGAAAACTATAAGGTTGTTATGTTCACTAGAAATGGAGGTGGTAACCATAACCACAAGTTCAAGAAGAACTACAATTTGCAATGTGAAATGTACAAACTCAAGGGGCATATCAAAGAAATATGCTATAGGGTAGTAGGATACTCTCCTAACTTCAAGAAAAGGAAATTTGGTCAAACGACTGTTCATAATGTACAGTTGGATGGCTAATTTTCTCAGACTGGTCAAAGAGGTAGTTATATTGATTTTCCACAAGCCAGCTTTCAACCAACAAAATCAAGGACTGATTACTCTGATATACAACACAAATCAGACTCTCTCAATGGACAAAATGTCAATATTGTACCTGCATTTTTACCAACTGACAGTACAATCAACTTCTTCAGATGTTGAACAAAGAAGAAGCAACATCAACCTACTAAGCTAATACAACAAGTAAGCATAATGATTGCTTTGCTACTAAGACTCTTTAGGAATGGATCATTGAAACAGGTGCAACCAATCATTTGGTGTCAAGCTTGAGCTGTTTAAGAGCCCATTTGGATTGGTTTAAAAAAAGCGGCTTTCAGTATAATTAACTTTTAACTCAAAAATCAATAAGTTGGGGTTGTCCAAATTATTAGTTTTGGCTTGTTTAAGTAGTTTTTAACTTATTATGAACAAATTATTGCTTTGCCAAATAATGAAAGAAGCTAAACAGAGCTTAAAAGCTGATTTGACTAGCTTAAAAGCCAATCCAAACACCCTCTAAATAACGATATTTATCACAACCCAATTTTTCTCCATAGGATATCGTGATGGCACCTAGTCTCTGCGACTAGGTAAGCCTAACATTCAATAATAGCTTGATAGAAATAATTAACAGAAATACTAAAATCTAATAAACTCATAAAATCTCCCAAAATAGAATCCGAACAAAATTCTTTCCCAAAACCGGTGGAACCAACTAAGCTCTACAAGTAAGCTAAAATGTCTATTACGTCATTATTTGAACGAAAATACAATAGTAAGTAAAGATAAAAGATGGTGACTCTGAGGCCTGCGGATGCCGATCAGGCATACCTTGAAGTCTCCGTAAAGCAGCTAACTGTCGCTCACTAATGTCTGACACAAGCAGATGTATCAAGATATACAAAAGCATAGTATAAATACACTATAACATACCAGTAAGTATCTAGCCTAACCTCGGTAGAGTAGTAAATAGGCCAGGCCAAGAAACCTACCAAGATATAATAAACAGAATGAAAAAGAAATAACAAGCAGCAGTGGAAAATGGAGACATATGTATTATGAAATAAGTCAATAACACAGGCTAGTGAAAGGCTTGTAAGCATAGAAATAACATAGATGAAATAACTGAGAAGAACCATAATGGTCGTATACGGACAAAAACTGATAGAATAAGAAAGATCAAAACAACAAGAAGCATTCTCCCCAATAACTTTTGCAATAAGATTAAACAACAAGAATCACAACGAGGTACCGCCTCACATACAATAAAAAAATCACAAACAAGGTATCGCCTCGTATATAACAAGAATCGCTATTGAGGTACCTCCTCGTATTCTCATTTCTCAATTTCAATCATAATATTTCCTTATATAGTCGCATGAACCTTACATTTAAATAGTTTTGAAAATATTTTTTTCGGAAATAGCTACACGCACTTTAGCCCACCTTATGACGTCGCGTGGCTTCACGTAATTTCCTTACAAGCAACAAACACATAAGTCCCACCTTATACCACCGCATACACATTAACCCCTAAGCTTATACCACCACATGCACGTCAATATTACATCACAATAACAACTCACACCACAAGTGCCCAAATGCCATAACTTGCCAATAATCAATAATATCAATGTTTCTACAATATTAGCCCATGACTCAACCACATTGTGTACAAAAATATCAACAATAACAATTAATGTAAAATTCTCAACAAGAAAGAATATCTCAATAATTAACAACTTTGTCCCAATGTGGTACGGCTTTCATAACTTCAATACCAATAACTCAACCATGAGAAAGATATCGTATAACCACAAACTAAATACAAATAACTCATAATGGGAGAGATAATATGATTTCAAATAAGAATAATAGCAATGAAAAATATAACTTGTAATAATGACATCAAATAATGATAATTAACGATGAAAGAGATAACATATATAATGACTTTAAATAATGATAATCAACAATGAAAGAGATAACAAGTATAATAAAAAGTACAACAAGTTCATCTAACATGAGAGCAATTTATAAAGTAGGATGTAGAACAAGTGTTAAACAAGTCATATAAGGCATGTAAGGATAGACTAACACAAGTAATAATCGATAGATTATGTGAATTTAGAACATGATATGATAGTTCAATTAAAACATCAAAAGAGTTTGCGTAGCATAAATCAGTCAAATACCACGTACAACCCGTGTACCCACTCGTCACCTTGCGTATACGGCTTTCACATAGCACAAAAGACACAATCAATCTCAAATCCTAAGGTGTAGTTCCCTCCTCCCCCCTAGAGTTAGGAAATATACTTACTTCAACTAGGCCAATTTAACCCTAAAAACAGATCTTTCCCTCAAATTTACCTCCACATAGCTCAAATCTAACCAAATTCGACTTAATATCGTCAAAAAAAATTCAAGGGAAATTATTTATAATAGATAAAGCTAAGATCTTTACACTTTTTCTAAAAAGTCAACACGAAACTCGCCTGGTCAAAAACCGAGTCGAATAGTAGATTTCGACAGTCCATGACCCCACGAGTTCATGTATCTAATTAGTTTCAAAATTGTCCAAATCAACTCTCAAAACTCAAATTCTTATTTTTCAAAACCTTGACAAAGTTTCACTTCGATTCACGTGATTTTTGTGTTAATATCTAAGATATATTGATGGAATATGATTGGAAATATATTAAAATCATTTACCCAAAGTTTGTACATGAAAATCCCCTCTCCATATAGCCTCCTACCAATTCTAGGGTTCGAAAGTGAGAGAATGTGAGATGAAATCCCGTCTTCCGGCCCTTATGTTCATCTGTAGTTATCGCAATTGCAACATGGGTTAGAAATTCTGAACCCTTGCAATTGCAAAGAAAATCTCACAATTACGGCACTGACATGCTTGGGGAACTTCCCGCAAATGCAAATAGAGGTTCGCAATTGCGAACCCTGTTCCCCTCGCAAAAGCGACAAATTAGTCGCAAATGTGAACTACCCAAAATCCTAATTCACTTTGCAATTGCGAGCCAGCGTACCGCAATTGCGACACTTGAGGCCCCCCTGCTATAGTCGCAATATTAAACCTAGTGTTTGCAAATGCGACACCTAAAGCATCAACACACCAAATTTTGGAATTCAGTCCAAAAAACTCTTATACAAGTCTGGAACTCATCTGAGCCCTCGGGGCTCCAAACCAAACTTCCAAATAAGTCTAAAAATATCATACGGACTCGCTCGCGCGATAAAAACAAAAAAATAACATCTAAAACTACAAATTGAATACTAAAACGTATAAGTTTCAAAGTAAATTTCAAACACTTCTAGAATTACAACCAAACGTCCGAATCCTATGAAATCAAATCCAACTGATACCAAATTTTACAAACAAGTTTTAAATAGCATAACGGACCTATTCCAAGTCCCAAAATTAAAATATGATCTCGATAGCTAAAATTCAACCTATGGTCAAACTTTTCAACTTCAAATGGCCAAATTTCGGCAAAACAACACAAATCAACATACGGACTTCCAAAATCAACTCTAGGCATACACCCATGTCCAAAATCACGATATGAAGCTATCAGATCCATCAAAACAACGTTTCGGGGTGATGTTTACAAAAAGTCAAATTTTGTTCAATATTTCTAATTTAAGCTTTTAAGTCAAGACTTAAAGGGTCTGAATCAACCCTAAAGCTTCTCGAAACAAAGCTAACCAACCCCGAAAGTCATAAAACCATAAAAACACATGTATAAAGAATAATAAGGGGTAATGGGGCGAAATTAGACAAAATGACCGGTCGGGTCATTACATTCTCCCCATCTTACATTAAACGTTCGTCCTCGAACGTGCATAAGGACATACCTGAAGTGGTGAATAGATGAGGATAAAAAATCCACATGTCATGCTCGATCTCCCAGGTCGCCTCCTCGACTGGATAACCCCTACATTGAACCTTCACTGAATCAGTGTTCTTTTATCTCAACTTCTGGACTTGTATGTCAAATATAGCCACCTACTCGTCAATATAAGTCAAATCCTCATCCGATTGGGATGTGCTGAAGTCTAAAACATGAGATGGATCACTGTAATACTCATAGAGACGTGGATCACCAGATGGACTACAAACAAACTAGGTGGCAATGCAAGCTTGTAGGCCACCTCACCAATCCTCTCAAGGATCTCAAAAGGTCCGATATACTTAGGGCTCAACTTGCCCTTCTTCCGGATCCTCATCACACCCTTCATGGGTAAAACCCGGAGCAAGAATCGCTCTTCAATCATGATTGCAACATCACGAACCTTCCGATCTGCATAACTCTTCTATCTAGATCGGATTGTACGAAGCCGATCCTGGATCAACTTGACCTTCTCCAAGGCATCTCAAACCAAATCTGTGCCTAATAAATTAGCCTCTACCGGCTCAAAATAAACAACTGGATAACGACATTGTCTCCTATATAGGGCCTCAAAAGAAGCTATCTGAATACTCAATTGCTAGTGTTATTGTAGGAAAGCTCTGCAAGCGACAAGAACTGATCCCAAGAACCCTCGAAATCCATAACACAGGCACAAAGCATATCCTCCAATATCTGAATGGTGCGCTCGGATTATCCGTCCATCTAGAGGTGGAATGTTATACTCAACTCAACCTAGTGCCTATCTCATATTGTATAGATCTCTATAAATTCGATGTGAACTGCGTACCACGGTCAGAGTTGATGGATAGCTTAACATCATGATGTCGGACAATCTCGCAGATATAGATCTGAGCCAGTTGATCTAAAGAATAAGTAGTTACTTTCGGAATAAAATGAGTCGACTTGGTCAACCTGTCTACAATCACCCATACCGCGTCAAATTTCTTCTGAGTCCTGGGATCCAAACAACAAAGTCCATGATAACATGCTCCCATTCCCACTCGGGAATCTCAAGTCACTGAAGCAAACCTCCGGGCCTCTGATGCTCAAACTTCACTTGATGATAATTTAGGCACCGAGATACATACTCTACTATGTATTTCTTCATTCTCCTACACCAATAGTGCTGCCTCAAATCTTGATACATCTTAGTAGCACCCGAATGAATAAAGTACTACGAAATGTGAGCCTCCTAAAGAATCAACTCATGCAACCCATCCACCTTGGGCACATATAACCGGCCATGCATCCACAACACAACATTATCTCTGATAGAAATCTCTTTGGAATCGTCGTGCTGAACCGTGTTCTTAAGGACAAGCAAATGGGGGCGGTCATACTCATGCTCTCTGATACGATCATATAGAGAAGACCGAGAAACCATGCAAGAAAGAACTCAACTCAGCTCCAAAACATCCAATCTAAATAACTGGTTGGCCAAAGCCTAAACGTCCATGGCTAGTGGCATCTCTGATGCTGGTAGATATGCTAAACTACCCAAACTCTCCGCGTTTCTACTCAAGGCATCGGCCACCATATTGGCCTTCCCTGGATGATATAAAATGATGATATCATAGTCCTTAAGCATCTCTAACCAACTCCGATGTCGTAAGTTAGGATCATTCTGTTTGAACAGATGTTATAGACTCTGGTGGTTGGTAAAGACCTCATAAGGGACACCGTACTAATAGTGCCGCCAAATCTTCAATGCATGAACAATGGCTGCCAACTCCAAGTCGTGGACCGGATAATTCTTCTCATAGGTCTTCAGTTATCGAGACACGTAGGCAATCACCCAACCTTCTTGCATCAACACCATGCCAAGGCAAAATACGTGACGTATCACCGTACACATTATATGACCCCGAACACATAGGCAACACCAATAATGGGTTGTAGTCAAAGCAGTCTTAAGCTTTTGAAATCTTGCCTCACACTCCTCGAACCATTTGAAAGGAGCACCTTTCTGGGTCAATCTGGTCATAGGTGCAGCAATAGATGAGAAACCCTCAACTAAACGACAATAATATCCCTAACCGAAGGGTCACGACAGGCACGCAATGCCTAACTCAACTGAGTACCAACATAATGTATCCTTCTTATCATACTATCATGTGTAAATGACCTAAAAAGGGAGTCATGAGATAACCAAAATTAAATATAAGAGAATACTCGATATAGGATGAACCAACATGGTACAAACTTATATATGTGACATACGGGCCTATAAGACCAAAATAATTGTTTTTACAATAACAACATAGGCTGACAAATCCATACAATCATCCATATACATGATATCTGTCTACAAGCGTCTAAGAGTACATAAACATTATGAAGTCCGAGATAGGGTCCTGTCGTACCAATCAATACATGTCCAAAGCATACTGACCAAATAGGCAACTCCGGAGTAAGTGGAGTGCACCAACTCATTATACCGAGCTGATATCCTACTAGGAGGACTGTCAACCTGTCTATCGGGACCTGCGGTCATGAAACACAGCATACCCAAGCAAAAGGAACACCAGTACAAATAAAGTACCAAGTATGTAAGGCGTGAAAAATAGTATATAAAATACAAGATTAAAACATGGAGTAAAAGACTCAACATGTAAGTATAAATAGGTATATGCGTACATCACATCATCAAGCTTCTAAGGCATCCCATCATATCATCTCGGTCTCTATGGGCAAAATCATCAATGTATACCAACTAATCAGGTGGTGGTTCATATATAATGCCATAACCTTTCCACATACCCCATATGCATATAATATATGCGTACATAATGCCATCTGGTCATGGGTCAATGTACATGTATAAATGATTGCAATGCACAATAAAGTAAGTTAATAAGATCTCTCGGAATGTCATAAGATCAATATGCCTTCGGTTAATATCACAAAATAAACTTTATCAACTTGCGTATTTTCTGAGACCTGTGAATAGACTATATAATAATATAACATATAGGGAATCAAGAACATATGCACCCCTAGCAATTCTATGAATAGAGTCATTTATGAAAGTTGCACTTATGCTCGTTTTGTTTGTATCATATGGATCATGCCAAAAGGGAAGAAGGGATAGCCTTAACATACCTTATCACAGATTTTCCAATGACCATGTTAAACTCGTCTCGTCATAATTTAATTTTCAACAACAATAATAATACTATCGTTAAGCTACGAATGATACAACTATCGTACAACGAATGGCAAGCTTATTTTTATATTAAAAAGGACAACATCTCCCTTGTTTTCCTTGCTTTCCCCAAGTCCATCAAAACAACAAGAACATATACAACCTTCAACTATATACCTTCAGATTCACAACACATCCAACAGCCCAACAACACCAATCAATCTACACAACAACAAGTTCACAAATGTCACCAACGAAATAACTATTTAACACGACAAACGACAAGCTCGGATTGAATCGCTTTTGAACCCTTTAATCCCAAAGTCATTCATTCATTAACCTAAAAACATAGCCAACATGATATTAAGTACAATGGGAGGACTTCTAACCTCCTATTCATCTCCTAATTCACCATCAAACACCCCAACAATCTAACAACAACAACAAGTACAACTTTACATTTTTATGTTGTCTTTTACCTTCATACTCATACTACTAACAATAAATTATTTGTCACGAACCAATTTTCCCTCCGTTGGGTATCGCGATGGCACATAGTCTTAGGGACTAGATAAGCCTAGCTTTTACTGAATAACAACAAAAAATAAAACAACATCCAATAGTCTTTGAAATAGAAATCTCTATAAAATTTACAATTCCCAAAACCGGTGGTACAAGTCATAAGCTCTACAGAGTTTGCTACAACTTCTAAATACAACTGTTTGGAAATAAGTAAAAACAATGTGAATACAAAATAGGAAGGTGACTCTGAAGCCTGCAAATGCAGCAACAGGTTTACCTTGAGTCTTCACAACAACAATCTGTACTGCTAGATAATGATCAACTGACTTAGAAATAGCTGGATCTATACAAAAATATGAGAAGTGTAGTATGAGTACACCACATCGAAACCCAGCAAGTATTAAAACTAACCTCACTAGAGTAGTGCCGAGGAATAGTCAAGACACCTTCTGGACTAAATAACTTGAACAAGTATAAATATAAGAACAACGGAGTATGATATCTCACAAAGATTGTACGATATGGCTAACGATACAGTAATTGCAATAATAAAGGAAAACAACAAGTATTAGCGGAATACCATAATAATGACACAGAGGAGTGAACGGAAACACAACCTAAATCTGAATTCACAGATACAGCCAGAACAAACAACGATCGCTTTCACATCAGGTTTTAGTCACTCCACGGGGTACCTCGAACAAATCACAACTCACTACTCTCAATACCTGAACCCTAACACTCGGCGTCTTGTGCCCTCATTATACCTCATAATTGCACTGACGACTCATGTGCCAAACAGAGCTATTCTCACATACAAGACAAGTAAACAAGGGTGTGTATCTATACTCAACATTATCAAGAAAGCCTCTTAACGGATAAGAGCGCTTAACTATGTGTATGCTTTTGCAAGTGTCCTAACATAGTTCATACCACCTAGTAAGCATAAGAAAAGGAGCGAACATCACGTAGAATGTTTTCCCATAACTTTCACGAGATAAAGCGCACACAGGTAAGTGTACCACTACATAAATATCAACAACAAGAATGCCCCTAGGCCATCACAAATCATCACAATCAATCTCTGACATAACCCACCTTGTCTTACCACAAGTGTTATAGTAAACCAAATGTCTGCCTTGTCTCACAACACGTACATAATAATGTTCCCACCTTGTATCGCCACATGCGCAACCCACATACATATATCCCGTGTTGTCACGTTGCATGTGAAAATATCAATAGTATAAACAGCACGAGAGAAACCTCGTGCAATCCCATAACAACAACCGCATGGTAGAAACCTTGTGCAACACAATATCAACAAATGCGCGGCAAAAACTCGTGCATCACCTTAAAAAGTATAACAACAACAATGAAAATAATATAAGGTACGAAAGTAAATCAACTCAAGAACCTTCTATCACAAGAAATGGTAGTACTAGTTCACAAGGAATAACCATAGTAAAGAACACTAGGTGTTATAAGAACAGCTCAACAGGGAATGAAACAATATGTAACAATGGTCCCAGAATGTACTGTTCACTAATAAGGAAACTAACAAGATTTAAATAATTCCAAGTAAGGGCAAGTGAACTAAGGCATATGATATCTAAGCTTATATTAAGGTTGGGTAAATATGAAAGAGATACAACCAATTTAAATAAAGGTAGGCGGTGGGGGATAACCATAACCTCAATTAAGGGTGAACATTTACAAAAGAGGTAACTACAACTTCAAATAAAGATGAGCAGTTTAGGGAAAAGATAACATGGCTAAAAGAGATAACAGTTTCAATTAAGGCACATATGAATAAAAAAAATAATAGTAGATCATGAAGCAATTGATTCTAATTAAGCAGGTAGATGTGGAACTAGTAATTAAGGAATATAATCATAAAAAGAACAATTGCATATTAATGAATGCAAGGACATAGGAACCTTAAAAGGCCAATTTCCAAAAATAAGTTCAAGAACATACTCGTTACCTCGCGTAGACTGAGTACAATCAACATAGAAGACTCAGATTCTAAGCGGTAGTTTCTCCACACAAGGTTAGGCAAGATACTTACCTCATAGAAGATAAACTAATACTCTAAAATGAACTTCTCAGGTGAAATGACCTCCGGACGGCTCAGATCTAGCCAAAATAACTTCAAAGCACTAATAAAACTCATAAGAGACTGTTCCGGATCATAAAGACTCAATCTTTATCAAAATTTAAAAATTGACTCAGAAGTCGACCCCCAGGCCCGCACCTCAAAACCCGACAAATTTCACAAAACCTAAACACCCATTTCGATACGAGTTCGTCTATACTAAAATTATCAAATTATGTTACCATTTCGTCCCTCAAATCATGATTTTTCATTTTGAAAATTTTATTCAAAAACCACCATTTTCCTCAACTCAAAATACAATTTAAATGATAAAAATAAAGATCAAATCATGGAATATAATAAATTCTTGATGAAGAATACTTAACCAATCGATTTGCTTGAAACCCCCACAAAGAAGCTCCCAAAACCGAGGTCTAAAACTCAAAATATGAAGAAAATGGCCAAACCCTCAACTTATATGATTCTGCCTAGGACTTCCGCATTTGCAGACAAGGAAGCGCACCTGCGCACGCGCGTTTGCGAGAATGAGTTCGCATTTGCAAAATCTAATAGCCAGGCCTTGATCCGCATCTGCAGAAATACAATCGCACCAGCGGCACCGTAGAAGTGCAAATAGGGACGCAGAAGCGAGCTTCTTCGCAGGTGCGATCGCTGGAACGTAAAATCGGCCTTCGCACCTGCGTGCCGGCCTCCGCAGAAGCGAGCGAGCTCCCAGGCTATCATGACCGCAAAAAAAACCATGCTCACGCAGAAGCGGAGCCGCACCTGCGCTCCAAAGTGTCGCAGGTGCGAGACACTAGAACCTGACCTATTCCAAAACCATGAAAAACATCCGAAACTCGACCAACACACGCCCTAGGCTCCAGGGACCCCGTCCAATCATACCAAAAAGTTCAATAACCTAACACAGACCCGCTCGAGGCCTTAAATCACATCAACCAATGACAAAACTAGGAATTTCACCATGAATCAAACTCATGAACTTTCCATTATTCTAACTTCTAAAACTCGCATTGAGACCTATCAAGCCAACCCGGAATCACGACAAATTTTGCAGGCAAGTCCCAAATAACATAACGGATCGTTCCAACTATCAGAATTGCATTTTGACCCTGATATCACCAAAGTCAACTCTCAATCAAACCTTTCAACCTTCCACACTTCAACTTTTCAAACTTTCATCAAAATGCTTCAAATTACCTTATGAACCTCCAATTCCAAATCCCGACGCAAGCCTAAGTCCAAAATCACCATACAAAGTTGTTCAGGACCTTGTACTGCCGAACGGAGCTTAAATTCTCAAAATGACCAGCCGGATCGTTACATCCTCCACCTCTTAAAACAAACATTCATTATTGAACGTGCTACGAATCACCTTTTAGTCTTCAAATTGCTGAATGCACACTTCCAACATACACCCGCGGGTGACCCATGTCACCTTAATCCACATAAGCCTGACTACACTATCTTAACCGTAATTTAGCCTTTCTACCAACACCGATAAGCCTCAGAGTCAAAATTCTCACCTTCCATTCATCTCCAAAAGGCCTGATTCTAAATCCATACCTAGTATCAGCCTCAACCAGCTGCAACAACTCATGCCTACACCCATAAGGTACAATCACACAACATAACACACCATACATAGGCCCAAATAACACTTCTGATCATAATAGTTGCTCGTAATCAAAACCAGCACCAACCATTAGCCTCATATCCAATAGAACCCATTTCAAACCTACACAACATCGACGATAATGCAAGAACCACAAATACCTCATAACTATACACCCAAATCAACAAGTCACAACTAACACCACCGTGCACATACCCCGCAAGCTAAAACCCAAGAAGCACAGAACGAAAATAACTGAATATGTAAAGAGAAACACATAAGAGAAATATCAAATAAGCCCTACAGGTGCAACGCTCTATCAGTACCATATTACGAATCATTTTAAATAGGAAAATTAAAGTACATGAACAATTATAAGGACCTCATCCAGGTATAACTCTTCACTGCAGCAAGCAGCCCGGCTCACAAAAATCAAATCACATGAAGTAGCGAGGGTATCGCCCTTAACTCTAAATCACAGGTCGAATATACATCATACCAATTGAAATCTTCCACTAACTCAATTCTGCCAATAAAATCACAACACTTACTGATTCATAACCAAATTACTTAGGAATCACATCAACCTTACCATAACGAACAATATGAATTCATTTCTAGTTTTGCAATCCTCAATAATGAATAAAAACAAATTACCACAGGTTACCGCTCATAAAATCTCCCATATGGAAAACACATAAATAGAGTGTTAATCATGAATCTCACCTATAAGTGAAGTAACAAATAAGGTAACTCGTCCCGATAAGTAGAACCAAAACAAAACACGAATGGTGCCCCTCTCTAACAAATTAAAGAATACATGTATGACATCCTCTAGCACAGCAGCCTCAAGCCTACTATAAAAACATATACAGGTCGAGTCGCCCCTCTCTTGAGCGCCTCCTACTCACCTGAATACCTCACTGTGACATATTTGTCCATAGTTTGGGACAATCTCTCACCGTGTGGCTTGTATATTCACACCCAAATCAACCTCTCCCCTGATGTGGCTGAAGAAACTGTGCAGTACGGGTACTTTGAGACCCATGAGCACCTAAAACACTGTGCAAATCCTGAAGTGCAAACTGAACTGGCTGATATATAAAACCTCTACTGTGTCGTACCCTACCTCCAAAATAAGGACCAGTAGATCTCTTCGATCTACGAGGCCTCATCGCCTTCCCTTCCTCTCTCTCTTGACCTCGCATGTCCTCTCTCTTATGGCCCCGCCTATCCTCTCTCTATTGATCATGCATACCTTCTACTCTGCAAGCAATCCTTACCACTTGCTCCTACCACCTACTAAAATGAAACATCTGAATATAACTCTTGTGCTATGCTGAACCGAATATCATTCCTAAGTCCCTCAATGAATCTACGGACATGCTTTCTAACTGTGGCGACCAAAGAAGGTGCATGCCTGGCCGAATCACTAAATCTAGTGGCATACTCTAATACTGACATAGTGCCCTAGCGCAGCTACTCATACTCTGTGCGCCATGCATCTCGAAGGGACGGAGGTACAAACTCTCTCAGGAAAATCTCTAAACATTGAACCCATGTAAGTGAAGCTGACTTGGCCGGGCTACCCAACTCAAACGCCCGCTACCACTGATAAGCCGCTCTCTTGAGCTGAAACCTAACAAAAGCAACCCCGCTCGTCTCCACAATACCCATAGTGCAAATAGTGCGGTGAAACTCCTCCAAGAAACCTTGGTCATCATCTGTCGCCAATCCAATAAAGGTAGGAGGGTAGTACTTCTTGTACCTCTCAAGTCTAAGTAGTTCTTCCTCAGATGATGTTGCCCTAACCACGGGTTGAACTAGAACCACATGCTGTGTGCCAAGACACCTGGAACCTGACCAACATAAACTCGCTGCTCTAGAGTACAGGTGGCGGGAGTCTGAGCTCCTCCCCTGATCTATGCAGTAAATGGTGCAACATAATCAACCCCTCCTAAGCCAACATACCAAACATGCTCCAAAATTGTGCTAATGTCTCCTGAAGTCCGGGGGTAGCAGCAGGCACCTATGGTACCTGCCCCCCAACAGGAACTACTGGCTGCTCCTCAACTATTGCTCTGATAGGCGCCCTATTTGCGGTACGTGCTCCTCGTCAGGATCTACCCCTTCCCCTAGCGACATCTTCTTCAGGGGTAACATCATCAGGAACTACATCGCGTGTCCTCACAATCTATGAGAGAATTGAATGATAAAAAGTTCACACTTTGAGATCAGGGAACTCGCACGATAGGAATGAAGGAAGTGATATTGTCCTAATAGTTCTGTAGCCTCTAAAAGAAAAGTACAAACATATCAGTACCGATCCTCAAGACTCTACTAAACTCGCTTATGACTCGTAGCACCTATGAACCTAGAGCTCTGATAACTGTCACACCTCCTTTTTCACTACACCCGCAAGGGCGTAAAGGAGTTTTTCCACTTAAAGGACAATCGGAACGGGATTTATTATTAAGATTTCAGAGTCGCCACTTGGGAGATTAATGGTGTCCCAAGTCACCGGTTGAATCCCGAACCGAGGAAAGATATGACTCTGTTAACAGTCCGCGAATCGATAATCCAAGTAAGGAATTCTGTTAACCCGGGAGACGGTGTTAGGCATTCCCAGGTTTCGTGGTTCTAGCACGGTCGCTCAACTGTCGTATTTGATTTTATCTGATTTCAAAACATGTTTATGCTTATGTGCCTTTTAATTTTGAACCGCTTTTATTATTATTGTTATTTTTTATGAGAATTGCAACATCGTGAAAATGCGTCTCAAACTACGTTACATCAATGCACCCGTGGTTGTCGACACATTTCTACTCCGTTGAGATTTGGATTTGGTTTACATAAATGCGCACCCGAGTTTAGGAAGGTAATTTTATTAAAAGCGCGTCTAAAATGTCTAACGCGTTATTATTTGGGGAAAGCCGTAAAATTTGCTAAACAGTCCATCCCGAGTTCTATGTATTTATTATAACCATTTACTAAGGGCCCCGTAATTTATGTGTTTATTTGGCGAGGCTCGTCTCATTTATTATTTATTTTAAAAGGCAAATCCTAAAGTAACTATCATTTCTATTTTTGTTGATCTCTAATAATAAAAAATATAGGTCCTAATCGATTTGCTACGGGGTTGGAGAAGACTAATTGGTGATGATGTACCAAAGCCAAACATCAGGCTTCGAAACTGGTCATCCGTATATCTCAGCCCAGGCCCAAGCGCATACTGTCATAAAACGGGACCTGGGCTGCTCATTTATCAATCTGGAGATTACACCTCTTGGGGGAAAAGGAATGGTTAAGCCCACGTGACTAAGCCAAACACGGTAGTTCAAATTGAGCAAATGACCAGTTAACAATTGTTCTAATGCATTGTTCAGATGTTGTTGATCAGATTAACACCTTAATAGCTAAGTGAAAATTATCAAGTTTAATGGACAAATCCAATAGACGTGCACATTCTGATGTTTACTAACATTCTTGTACTAACTTGAAGATACTACTTCAAACTAATATATCAATTGATGCTTAAGGTAATTAATCATATGAGGTTACAATTAACTAAGTGGTTGATTGATATAACTACTACAAGCTTTAGCTTTAGGTGAAGATGCATCAACCTATATTCATATTAACAACCAGATTACCTATGACCAATTCAAATAATTCACTCAGTTGGTGCAGCCCAGTACAACTACCTTAACTACAGAAATCCATATTTTAGTCCACAAAATGTAACTAACATCTACTACACAATAAACGAATCAAAGAAAAACTTTCAAAATAACAGAACTATTGAACATGCAAATCCACAGATAATGGGGAACACAAGTTCTCATACTACCTAACAGTCTGTACCAAATGATAGCTAACACAGTCCAATTTCAGTTCAAATTATACAACAGCTCTATTCGAATCTAGTTCATATGATGACAAAACTAATTTTGTTCCACACAATTGAACTAGTGTCTAATTTCAAATCACAGACAACGAATCAATTAAAAAGCAACAGAAGACATTTGGTCAATCTCCACTGATTTTATGTTTCAATAATGTGAAGCTACAGCCAAAGAGTCTCGAGTCATTACCTGGAAATGGATTTTAACAGAAGAAGAGATCAGCAGCAGCAGTACAATAGCAGACCAAGAGATCATCAAACAGTAGCAAATGCACAGCCCAGGAACTTGAATCACAACCCAGAAAGAGTTTGAAACCAAACGAAGATGAGAGTTCAACCACAAATCACTTGAATGCACCCAAATTTACTTGAGATTGAACTTAAAATGCCCTAGAACTTCACCGGCACAGAATTCAATCAAAATCCAAACTAAGTAGACCACATTCACTCGAACAAGTCATTAAACAACTCCAAAAGCTTCTAGAACTCGAGCTTAGAGCAGAAATGAAGAACACCAAAGAGGAATTCGAAAATTGATTGGAATAGGCAATGAAACAGTAATTTTTTTTGAATTTTCTATTTTCTACTGTTTTTGGATTATTTGAAGATTTGAGTTTCAAAATGTATATCTGAAAATTAAAAGAGAGAGAGGGCTTTTAGGGGGAATTTTGATGGCTCCCAAACTTCTATTTCAAGGCATCAATGATGCCCTTTTATAGGCACCAAGAGGGCAACCCTGAAAACCTCTATTTACCCTATTGGTCCTTCTTTTTTATTCATTTTAATCCTCTAGTTCTTAACTTGTTACCCAAGTAACTACCACCAAAATTATTGAAACTTACACTAAAGCCCCATTTGGAATGTCCTGGAAGGTTCTACCTACATATATCATATTCCTATGCCATTTCAAATACCTATATTACCCTTACTTGAGTTCTAAAATTACCATGTCTTAACAAACTGAGCCATTTCCAATGCCCAAACTACCCCTGAAAACCCCCTGAAATTACTAACACTAATTAAACTCTAGCAGCTATAACCAATCACCTAAACTAACTTAAACTAACTAAGACTAATTAATTGAAATTGAACTCAACATTAATGAACACTGAATCTGAAGAACAATCAAAACTAGACCAAATACTCAAACAAACTCAAACAATACTTAAACAGATTTGAAACTAAAATTTAACAGGAAACAAAGATCAAATTGCAATGCTAAATACTCATGTGTACAACACTACTTATCAGAATTGTTAAAACCAACCGAATCAAGGCAAACCAAAAGAAAATTTAACTAAACTAATAATTTGAACTAATCAAAATTAAACTAATACTTCCCAATTAAACTAACAGTTGAACATTTAAACTAAATAGAACGAAAATCAACTCAGAATCGAACAGAAATGGAAATTAGCCTAAGAATTAACCTAAACATTTAGCTAACAATAACAGACAGAATTATATTGAAATTAAACTAGCAATTAGAATTATTCAAAAATTAGAACTACACTTAATTAATTAGATAAAGCACGAATCAAACTAAAAGAAAACTAAAAATGAGAAGAATACTTACTGAAATTCGGACTTCATAAGAAAACCATTCGAAATTGACTTCCGGTTAATATTATACGTCTATTTCATCAAAAATTGACCTATAATATTAACTAGAATTCACTCGACTTGAAAATTCTCAAAACAGCCTAGAACCGCATGAACCCTAGATTCAAAATTTGAGGTAGCCTGGTGAGATTCGAGAGAAAATAGTCACGGATTTAGGAAGAAGGAGGTTAGGGGATTGTGTGGTGTAAATTTGGACCGGTTTGGACAAAGTAGCGATTTGGGTCTGAACTTCAAACGAATATTCGAGAAGGTGGGGTGTGATTCGAGGGAAACTATTGGGATATTCGGAATGAGGAGACAGAGGAGAGTTTATGGTGTATTTTTGGTTAAGTTTGGTGGCTGGCGCCGCCGTGCATGGTGGTGGTGGCGCCTAAGGTTTGGAACATTTGGGGCGATTGGTTGGGATTTGAAGGAAAAGGGCACCGGATCTATGATGAGGAGGATGAGAGGAACATATGGTGAATTTTTTGGCGTCATTGGAGGTTGGCCGCCGGCGGCGGCGATTTCCGGCTGGCGGCGTTAGGGCGGAGGGCGGAGGGCGGCGGAGATGTGGTGGGGACGGTGGCGTTACAGGGGAAGTGTACGAGGAAGGGGATATATGTTTTTTAGGGTTTGTGATATTTCAGACAGTTTTATTAAAAATGAAAAATCAAATCTGGACCGTTAGATTAAAAGGGATCCACGGTCCAGAACAATGAGGGGGAAAACGGGGTCGTTTGACGGAAATGGGGTTTGGACCGGGTTTGGCGTGGGTTTGGGTCAGGGATGATTTTTGGGCTGGGTAATTCAATTAAATGGACCAAATTTGGTTTATTATTAAGACCACCTATTTTAATTGCTTTCTCCTTCTCTTTTATTTATTTTTGTTTTTTATTTTGGTATTTTTGTATTTTTCTGATTTTATAAAAATGCAAAAAATTAAAGTAAAGACCTAATATATTTTCAAAGTTAAGCTAATTAATTTCTAAAATTATTTAAAAATCCATTTCGTGACAAATTCCACAATTAACAATTAAAGATGCAAAAGTAGACTATTTTTATTATTTTCTTCATATTTTGTTCTAAAACCACTTAAACACTAATTGAACAAAAATATGAAATTAAATCCTAAATGCAAATGTCAAGTGTAATTTTTATATTTTCATATGCATTAAAATGCACAAATAAAATACAACAATTAACAGAAAGCAACACAAAATTCACAAAATTATAAAATAATGAAAGAAATTATTTTGTTTGAATTTTTGGGAATAATTCATGTATAGGGCAAAAATCACGTGCTCACAGCTGCCCCTCTTTGCTCGGAAACATGAAGAGTTTTCATGCAAAGATAACTGAGCAAATACGAGCGATTTTTGCCCGTTTGAATATTCCGTGTGAAGCATTTTTGAAAGAGTTGACCTCACCCTGCTTCAGAGGTTGCCTACATATCCTGGGCTAAACAGGAATCAGGTTAGTGTAGTTCGGGAAGGTTTGGTAGCTGGGACTACCGGGAGCTGTGATTTCACTGTTGTTGCTGCTGCTACTGCTCGCTGACCTCCTTATTACACCGTGTCAAAATAAGAGAAGCTAGCCTAAGCTATGATCTATGAATTACAAAATGGTCCTATCTATGTCTTCAAACTTGCTCTTGTGTTGTCTTGAACTTGTATTCTTCCGCTAGAATTCTTGCGTTGTTGCCTTAAATTGTGATTGACAATGTTTTGCCATTCCTCCAAGTGATGCTTGACTGCTAAAGTTTGAAATATGTGTCTCTATTCTTCAAACGGGCTCCTGATTGATGACGCTTGAAAAGTATTCCCTTGTTCTCCAGGTGGGCTCCTGACTACAATGCTTGAAAAGTATTTCCTTGTTCTCCAGGTGGGCTCCTGACTGCAACAAAATAAACAAACAAAGAAAATTCTCTGCTCCAGTTTGGTGACTGGGCATATTATGTTATCCAATATCAAAAATTAAAAGCTAAAATTTGAATTGTACTTCCCTTGTTCTCCAGGTAGGCGCCTGACTGCTGAAGATTAAAAATATTCCCTTGTTCTCTGGGTGGGCTCCTGATTGCTGAACTTGAAATGTATTCCCTTGTTCTCCAGGTGGGCGTCTGACTGCAACAAAATAAACAAACATAGAAAATTTTCTGCCCCAGTTTGGTAACTGGGTACAACATGTTATCAAATGTTAAAAATTAAAAGCTAAAATTTGAATTGCACTTCCCTTGTTCTCCAGGTGGGCGCCTGACTGCTGAAGATTGAAATGTATTCCCTTGTTCTCCAGGTGGGCTCCTAACTGCTAAGCTTGAAATGTATTCCCTTGTTCTCCAGGTGGGCGCCTAACTGCAACAAAATAAACAAACATAGAAAATTTTCTGCCCCAGTTTGGTAACTGGGTACAGCATGTTATTAAATGTTAAATATTAAAAGGTAAAATTTGAATTGCACTTCCCTTGTTCTCCAAGTGGGCGCCTGACTGCTGAAGATTAAAATGTATTCCCTTGTTCTCCAGGTGGACGCCTGACTGCAACAAAATAGACAAAGAAAGAAAATTTTCTGCCCCAGTTTGGTGGTTGGGCAGACTTGTAAGTTGTTACTGAAGCAATTGATACGATCGTGAGAGAAAAACTAAAGACTTGATTGGCATGTACGTCCCCTGTGAGTAAAACTATTTGACTAATACTTTTTATCCTAGGAGAAAATTCATCAGACTAGGTTTTCTGTTATCTTAGGAGAAAGATTCATCAGACTAAGATGCAGACCCTGGGAGAAGGTTCATCATACTAGGTTTTTTTTCGTTATCTTGTTATCTTAGGAGAAAGTTTCATCAGACTAAGATTTTGATCCTAGGAGAAAGTTCATCGGACTAGGTTTTCTGTTATTATCTTTCATCTGACTAAAAATGTGAAAAGCAATGGTAGCATTTTATGCATACTAGCAAGATAGGCAAGGGCAAAGATTTGAGAAACTTCCCTTTTGTCGGCTTGCCTCTTCTTCCTTTTCTTCCTCTCATTTCCTTCCTATTATTGCACCGACTTTCTTGCACTGCTTTTGTTCCTATTTCAAACAAAGAAAACCTGTGAATTTAAAATGGGGTGGTTGGTTTGTGGTCTTGAACTTTGAGGGCGGCTGCCCCTTCGCTTCCCAAGAAGATTGATGTCCACTTGAAGACCTTGCTTGTTTCCGGACTAGACCCCTTTCTCTGTCATTTTCATCACATAAAATGCCTCCTCCGTTCGGACCCAATATCCTTTATTTGTTGTATTGCATGGATTGGCATCTCCCAAACTTTTATTGCTCCTTCACTCGTCATGATAACTGATTCCCTTCTAAGATCTTGCTTGTTTATTGGACTAACCACTTCCCAGAAAATACCTCTTTTCGTCCAAACCCAATACCCTCTGTCTGTTGCACCGCTCATACTGACATTTGCCAAATATTTGTGTTTCACAAGTTCCTAAAGCATGTTGATTGCTACCATCTTCAGTGTGCATGTTACTCTTTGTTGATCTAAACCACCGGCCCTAGCCTTGGGGTCTATCACCTTTGATTTCTGTTTTTCTTGTCACTTGTCTACCACCCTTTTGTCAATCCTACCATATCCAATATCTTTGATCCATTCACCAAACCCCTTCCATCTTGTTGCATTGTTCATGCATTGATACGTACAAAACCCTTGTATTTCACATGAGTCCCAAAGCATGTTAGTTGCCACCCACTCAAGATGTATGTTGCTCTTTCTTGAATGGAGCCTTTGGTCCAGTCCTTGAGGTCTACAGCTCCCCTATTGGCTATGATAACTTTGACTTCTGCTTGGAAAGTCTTGCTCGTGACTGGTTTAGCACCCTTTGTCAAGCCTATCACAGGAAGTACCTTTGATCTGTTCAAACTAACCCTTCATCTGTTGCATTGTTCATGCATTGGTATATACCAAGCCTTTGCATTAAAAATCCCAAAGCATATTGATTGTTGACAACTCAGTGTGCCTATTGTTCTTTCCTGACTTATGACAATTTGATGCGCTAACCAGATCCCGTTTTGTGCAATTGGAAAGCTAGTGGCAAATTTTGAAGTCATTTCTCACTTGTTATGACCAGACAGACTCAAGAGGAGGAAGTAAATAGAACAAAAGGAATATATTAGGAGGACAATAAAAGAGATGGTTCCTAACAAGAAATCTACAAATTAGAAACCTATCGGATGTGGATACCGACTCTAATGACCTTGATATGCACTTGCAGCCTATTCTATTTAGCAAATCTGATGTTCAGCTCTCGTTGTACCTTTTGCCGGGAAACATGGGCTTCAACGCTCCGCTTGCCCGATCTAATTCACAATCCTTATTCGACTTGTAGTGCCCGAAGGGTTTTCACCATCAAGCCTCTCTCACTTTAATTTTCTCTCGTCTCACCGTCGCCTTATGGTGCCCATGAAGGTTTTCACCAATAAGACTCTCTCATTTTTTATTTCTCTCAGCTTTCATTGCCTTGGGGTACCCGTGAGGGTTTTCACCAATAAGACTCTCTCATTTTATCATCTTTCTTCTTGTACCGAAACGTTGCCCCGGATATGATTCACCTCTACTCGCTCGACTCGGCATTTCTTGAAGACTGATCGGAAGGTCTTTTTTGGACCGTAATGCAGGCCTTTGGATGGGGGATAGAAAGAAAGGGTATTAAAGGCTTAAAACAATTTCATCATGGGTTCAAAATTACAACTTTCGGAGTCAGACTTCTCCCAACATCCACAACTTCTGCCCCAGCTTCCTTTTGGGGGACTTTTATTTCAGGCTGCCTACGTACCCTTTCGGGATCAAGTCAAACGTAGTTCAGGCTATAGAAACTACGTTGTTGTGATCCTTTTTTTTCCACTTTTCCTTTTTTTTCTTTTCATTTCTTTTCTTTTCCTTCTCTTTTCTTTTCTTTTCTCTTTTTTTCTCTTTTTTCTCTTTTTTTCTTTTCTTTTCTTTTCTCTTCTTTTCTTTTCTTTCCTTTTTCTTTTCTCTTTTCTTTTCTTTTCGTTTCTCTTTTTTCTTTTCTTTTTCACTGTTTTCCTCTTGTTTCTCCGCTGATTTTCCCCGCTCAAGCTTACGAGTTTTATTATTGATTCTGAAAGAAGGGTATGAAAGATAATAACTGAGGCTCAAATGGGTAGAAAAGGATAAAGTGTTTGGATGGCAGAACAAAATGCCTTCGTCATTCCAATCTCCAACACATGCCAAGTACAAACTACACAATTAAACATGCTGAGGAAAACACACATAATACCTTTTGATTGATTCACATATTTGCCTTCTGTATTTGTCAATTACCCAGCACCGTTGGACAACAACCACGGTACCACGAACACCCCCTGTAACTTGGGGCAAACTTGCCTTTGGCTTCAAGCCGATGTGGCATAATGCATTTCAACGGTATTTCTTTATGTTCTATCGGCTCCTAGTTTCACACAATTTGGGCTTTAAGTGATCTCAAAATGCCCTTACTTATTTCCCTCGAATGTCCTTACATCTTCAACATTGTTTCGTTGCTTCATTACTAAACTGACTTTTAAAAAACCAGCCCGAGAATTAGGCGTGCATGTCATGTCACTAGAACCAGCATGAAAAGAATTGTAAAAGGAGAAGGGAACTAAATAAAATGACTAGAAATGGCGAGAAATAAAGAATTGCATTAGAATGACGGTGAAAGGGTTTAAACAACAAAACAAGCAAACCAGACTAGAGTTACAACCCTCGAACAAACCTAGACAGCACTACACAAGCTACTACGACTAGGCAAACAAGGCAAAGTGAAAGGATAGAAGGGTTTGAGTCACAAGACAATATCCGGATTACCACCCTCAAATAACCCGGACAACATAAATGACAACAAAATAAACCACCAAAACTCCAAGAGATGGAGCGTCTTCCCAATCACCAAGCACGGCGTCTTAGCCACTGAATTTCACACCAAGACTGCCAGAATTTTCACAAGTCTTCATCACGTTATTATGAGCAAACTGCTTCTAGGTTTCTTCTGCCGGCTCATTCTCACGATCAATCATACCCACCATATGCGTCTCATTATGCATGGGAGATGGACTTTGGTCAGTGTTTGCTGCATCTGGACTTTGCACAAAAATATCGCCTGCATCAATAAGCTTCTGAATTGCATTCTTCAGATTCTAACATTTCTCTATGTCGTGCTCCAGGGCACCTGAGCAGTATGCGCACTTTTGAGAAGTATCGAACTTCTTTGGAGGAGGGTTCGGTGCTTTTATCTGAATCGGCTTCAACATGTCCAGTATCCTTAACCGCTGGAACAGACTGGCGTATGATTCTCCCAACGGAGTGAAGGTTTTCTTCTTCCGTAGCCTCTCATTCTTAAATGTTGGATTGGGCTAAAAACCTGATCCGGGGTGTTTTTGGTAAGCTCGCGGGGGTAGATAGGCATTTTGAGGAGCTGGGTACTGGGAATGTGATGGGCGACTTTGGGATTTCTGTGGAGAGAAGTAGCATCAGGGAGGGTCATCTAATGCACAAGGATAACCATGGGGACGATGTCGAGGCTGGAAGTGTCGATCAGGAAAACCTATCGGATCATCTTTTTTGTTACTCTTTCTTCCAACCAAGCTTACTAGTACGTTCTGAATGGCTTCCGAACAACTCACAATTTTGCCTGACTTGATTCCTTCTTCTACTAGCTCCCCCATTTTTAACATATCATTGAAAGGCTTTCCCAGGGCCGGGATCAAATGACTGTAGTAGGTGGGTCCCTGGACCTGTAGAAAAAGCTTAACCATTTCTTCTTCGCTAATCGAGGGACGGACTCGAGCAGCTTGCTCCCTCCATCTTAGCCCAAACTCATTAAAGCTTTCCTCCGGCCTCTTTTCCATCTTAGATAGCGATGAGCGGTCTGAGATAACACTCGATTTTCATTGAAAGTATCGGACAAAATCTTGATCCATATCACCCAATGTAAGCCACTTATCAACATCTTGACGGGTATGCTAGTCCAAGGCTTCCCCAGTTAGGCTTTCACTAAAATATGCCATCATCACGTCGTCTTTCTCCCGAACAATCCTCATTCCGTTGCAATAGGCCCTCAGGTGGGCCACCGTATCTCCACGCCCATCGTACACATTACATTTTGGTACTTTGAACGCTGCGGGCCCTGGCCGTCCACTCCTCGCTTGTCCCTGAAGGACTGTTCTGTGCTTTTCAACTTCTTGGGTATCCCATATCGCCCTTCTCTTCCCGTAACCCTTTCATTTCTAGCATGAAGCTGCTCATCCTGGGAGCTCTTCTTGTATGAATCGAGGGCCTTGCGGGCAACCTCTGAGGTGTGATATTGGGCATTGTGAGCTTTGAGTGGGTATTCATTGTTTGGGGTAGTGGATATGACATGAGAGTAATTTTGGGGAGATGTAACTGGAGGATGAGTGATGGAGTCATTAGGGTAGTTGGGAAAATTGTGATAAGCGGGTGTATCTAGGGAATATGGATAATCATTTGGTGTTGTGTTTGGAGCTTGGGTAAGGGCAGCATCTGGAAAAATTGGTGGTGGCAGGGGTGGTGCCTTCCCAGTTATCCAGGCTTGGTACATGTCTGCCACGTGTTGTCTTAACATCCACACCTCCTCAACCAACCCATTATCCCGTTCAACCAACTGATGTCGAGCACCAGTATCAACCAACTCAGTTCTATTATCGTTCGCCATTGCCTTTTGTCCTTGTGTTGGAAAGAAGAATTACCACTTTAAAACCACAAACCAACCACCTTTCTGGAATGACATGACAAAGTGAAACCATCACGTTAGCGTTAGGGCATTTAACATATTGGTAACAGCTTTTAATCGGTCGCGTGCATCATCCCGGATTTTTCCTTATTTCCAATTGTAAACTTTCTCTTTCTTTTTTTTTTCTTTTCACTCTTTCTTCTTCTCACGCTTGCCTTTGTCTTCTCTTGTTCCTATTCTCTCTCTTTCTTGATTTTTCTTTTCTTTTTTTCTTGTTTTTCTGCTTTGCCTTTTTGTGGTTTTTCCTCTTTTTTTCTTTTTTTTTCTTTTCTTTTGGTTAGGGTCGAATCCTATGGAGATTGCCTACGTATCATGACCCCGCATGAATCAGACCAAGCGTAGTTCTTGCAAATTGAATGCAACATTTTTTTTTTGGGATTTTCAAATTGTTTTTCTTGAAGGGAAACTACAAAACCAGACTCAAAATAACAAAATGCAGACTCGACGATAAAAAACTAGATCAAGAGTACATCAAAGCTTCACATCCTGGGGCCCGCGGGACATCACTCGGCATCGCCACAGGCCTGCGCAAGACTGGGAAGGTTTCAGTATCAACTGTAAGCTATTTAAAGAAAACTGTCCATGTGATGACTTATTTTGAAAGAAAAAATGGCTATTTTCAAAAATATTTATTCTAAGAGAAAAAAGACTCGGCTTTGCAAATACGGCCCTTCAGCACTTCCGAAATGGAGATTTTAGGGTTGTGCCCGCAATCCGTTTTAAAATGACTCAAGGTGGCTGTTCTTGCGAAAAAATAGCCTTCCGGCGCCCTATTGGGGACATTCGGCTTATTGTTCAACAAGAATGGCGTCACCCGACTTATTGGGTAAAAATTAAAATTTTGGTATTTTTGGCTATTTTTGCAAAAGGGGTGGTTGGACCCGATGAGGGTTGCCTACGTATCTCACATCCGGTGAGAATCAAACCAGCGTAGTTCGGGCAAATAAACTAACTATTTCGGAGAACAATACTCTTTTTGTATTATTATTTTTTTTTCAACAAACTATTTGAAAATAAAACCCTTTAGTTTTTTTTTCTTTTTCTTGACCAATAAAGCAAACCATTTTTTTGAAACAAAATTTCCTTTTCCCTTTTCTTCGTTTTTTTTTTATTTTTCTCAAAAATTCGGTAGAGTTTCGACACTATTTTGACATTGGTTGTTTTTCTAAAACAAGTAACTAACTCTCTACACTGCTATTTCTCTCTTTTTTCAATTTTTCCAAATATTCAAGTCGGTCAGCATGCGAGTCCGAGACAAATAGATGTACATGCAACACATAAGATGCACCAGGGTGGTCTTTTTCATGTCCAGTTACCTGTCCTAGACGGACCCAACCCCTGTGTTGAGTCCCCTAAGTCATATGCACGTGATGCAGATAAGCGCTCCTACTAGGGATCCGGCATGGAGTCAAGTTATTCTAAATTCAAAACCTGGGTATGTGTTCTAGACTGTGTACCCGAGCGGACAACTCGAGTCGAGGAGGGGGCTACGTACCGGGAACCAAAAGGCCATCCGGCTTAGTAACTTGTCCGGCCTCTTTCTTATTTCAAGGTATTGACACTAACAGAATAGGGAGTCTCAACCAGTAAGCACATCCCCGGAGGTGAGAAGAGAAGGGTTTCGGCATAGTTTATATACAGTTCAGATAATATCAAAACGGTAAAGCATTTAGCACGTTTAGCATGAAACATTTAGGAAAATCAGATAAAGCCGAACATAACAATTATTCTAAGCTCGAATTCTTAAACCCTGAACCGAAGTTCTAGGTTTGTGTCCCCAGCAGAGTCGCCAGAGCTGTCACACCTCCTTTTTCACTATACCCGCAAGGGCGTAAAGAAGTTTTTTCATTTAAAGGACAATCGGAACGGGATTTATTATTAAGATTTCAGAGTCGCCACTTGGGAGATTAATGGTGTCCCAAGTCACCGGTTGAATCCTGAACCGAGGAAAGATATGACTCTGTTAACAGTCCGCGAACCAAAAATCCGAGTAACGAATTCTGTTAACCCGGGAGAAGGTGTTAGGCATTCCCGGGTTCCGTGGTTCTAGCACGGTCGCTCAACTGTCGTATTTGATTTTATCTGATTTCAAAACATGTTTATGCTTATGTGCCTTTTAATTTTGAATCGCTTTTATTATTATTGTTATTTTTTATGAGAATTGCAACGTCGTGAAAATGCATCTCAAACTACGTTACGTCAATGCACCCGTGGGTGTCGACATATTTCGACTCCGTTGAGATTTGGATTTGGGTCATATAAATGCGCACCCGAGTTTAGGAAGGTAATTTTATTAAAAGCGCGTCTAAAGTGTCTAACGCGTTATTATTTGGGAAAAGCCGTGAAATTTGCTAAACGGCCCATCCCGAGTTCTATGTATTTATTATAACCATTTACTGAGGGCCCCGCAATTTATGTGTTTATTTGGCGAGGCTCGTCTCATCTATTATTTATTTTAAAGGGCAAATCCTAAAGTAACTATGACTTCTATTTTGTTGATCTCTAATAATAAAAAATATAGGTCCTAATCAATTTGCTACGGGGTTGGAGCAGACTAATTGGTGATGATGTACCAAAGCCAAACATCGGGCTTCGAAATTAGCCATCCGTATATCTCATCCCAGGCCCAAGCGCATACAGTCATAAAACGGGACATGGGCTGCTTGTTTACAATCTGGAGATTACACCTCTTGGGGGAAAAGGAATGGTTAAGCCCACGTGACTAAGCCAAACACGGTAGTTCAAATTGAGCAAATGACCAGTTAACAATTGTTCTAATGCATTGTTCAGATGTTGTTGATCAGATTAACACCTTAATAGCTAAGTGAAACTTATCAAGTTTAATGGACAAATCCAATAGACGTGCACATTCTGATGTTTACTAACATTCTTGTACTAACTTGAAGATACTACTTCAAACTAATATATCAATTGATGCTTAAGGTAATTAATCATATGAGGTTACAATTAACTAAGTGGCTGATTGATATAACTACTACAAGTTTTAGCTTTAGGTGAACATACATCAACCTATATTCATATTAACAACCAGATTACCTATTACCAATTCAAATAATTCACTCAGTTGGTGCAGCCCAGTACAACTACCTTAACTACAGAAATCCATATTTCAGTCCACAAAATGTAACTAACATCTACTACACAATAAACGAAACACAGAAAAACTTTCAAAATAACAGAACTATTGAACATGCAAATCCACAGTTAATGAGGAACACAAGTTCTCATACTACCTAACAGTCTGTACCAAATGATAGCTAACACAGTCTAATTTCAGTTCAAATTATACAACAGCTCTGTTCGAATCTAGTTCATATGATTACAAAACTAATTTTGTTCCACACAACTGAACTAGTGTCTAATTTCAAATCACAGACAACGAATCAATTAAAAAGCAACAGAAGACATTTGGTCAATCTCCACTGATTTTATGTTTCAATCATGTGAAGCTACAGCCAAAGAGTCTCGAGTCGTGTACCTGGAAATGGATTTTAACAGAAGAAGAGATCAGCAGCAGCAGTACAATAGCAGACCAAGAGATAATCAAACAGTAGCAAATGCACAGCCCAGGAACTTGAATCACAACCCAGAAAGAGTTTGAAACCAAACGAAGATGAGAGTTCAACCACAAATCACTCGAATGCACCCAAATTTACTTGAGATTGAACTTAAAATGCCCTAGAACTTCACTGGCAGAGAATTCAATCAAAATCCAAACTAAGTAGACCACATTCACTCGAACAAGTCATTAAACAACTCCAAAAGCTTCTAGAACTCGAGCTTAGAGCAGAAATGAAGAACACCAAAGAGGAATTCGAAAATTGATTGGAATGGGCAATGAAACAGTAATTTTTTTTGAATTTTCTATTTTCTAATGTTTTTGGATTATTTGAAGATTTGAGTTTCAAAATGCAGATCTGAAAATTAAAAGAGAGAGAGAGGGCTTTTAGGGGGAATTTTGATGGCTCCCAAACATCTGTTTTAAGGCATCAATGATGCCCTTTTATAGGCACCAAGAGGGCAACCCTGAAAACCTCTATTTACCTTATTGGTCCTTCTTTTTTATTCATTTTAATCCTATAGTTCTTAACTTGTTACCCAAGTAACTACCACCAAAATTATTGAAACTTACACTAAAGCCCCATTTGGAATGTCCTGGAAGGTTCTACCTACATATATCATATTCCTATGCCATTTCAAATACCTATACTACTCTTACTTGAGTTCTAAAATTACCATGTCTTAACCAACTGAGCCATTTCCAATGCCCAAACTACCCCTGAAAACCCCCTGAAATTACTAACACTAATTAAACTCTAGCAGCTATAACCAATCACCTAAACTAACTTAAACTAACTAAGACTAACTAATTGAAATTGAACTCAACATTAATGAACACTGAATCTGAAGAACAATCAAAACTAGAACAAATACTCAAACAAATTCAAACAATACTTAAACAGATTTGAAACTAAAATTTAACAGGAAACAAAGATCAAATTGCAAAGCTAAATACTCATGTGTACTACACTACTTATCAGAAATTGCTAAAACTAACCGAATCAAGGCAAACCAAAAGAAAATTCAACTAAACTAATAATTTGAAGTAATCGGAATTAAACTAATACTTACCAATTAAACTAACAGTTGAACATTTAAACTAAATAGAATGAAAATCAACTCAGAATCGAACAAAAATGAAAATTAGCCTAAGAACTAACCTAAACATTTAGCTAACAATAACAGACAAAATAATATTGAAATTAAACTAACAATTAGAATTATTCGAAAATTAGAACTACACTTAATTAAATAGATAAAGCACGAATCAAACTAAAAGAAAACTAAAAAAATGAGAAGAAGACTTACTGAAATTCGGACTTCATAAGAAAACCATTCGAAATTGACTTCCGGTTAATATTATACGTCTATTTCGTCAAAAATAGACCTATAATATTAACTGGAATTCACTCGACTTGAAAATTATCAAAACAGCCTAGAACCGCATAAACCCTAGATTCGAAATTTGAGGTAGCCTGGTGAGATTCGAGAGAAAATAGTCACGGATTTAGGAAGAAGGAGGTTAGGGGATTGCGTGGTGTAAATTTGGACTGGTTTGGACAAAGTAGCGATTTAAGTCTGAACTTCGAACGAATATTCGAGAAGGTGGTATGTGATTCGAGGGAAACTATTGGAATATTCGGAATGAGGAGACGGAGGAGAGTTTACGGTGTATTTTTGGTTAAGTTTGGTGGTCGGCGCCGCCGTGCACGGTGGTGGCGGCGCGTAGGGTTTGGAACATTTGGGGCGATTGGTTGGGATTTGGAGGAAAAGGGCACCGGATCTATGATAAGGAGGATGAGAGGAACATATGGTGAATTTTTTGGCATCATTGGAGGTTGGCCGGCGGCGACGGAGATTTCCGGCCGGCGGCGTTAGGACGGAGGGCGGCGGAGATGTGGTGGGGACGGTGGCGTTACAGGGGAAGTGTACAAGGAAGGGGATATATGTTTTTTAGGGTTTTTGATATTTCAGACAGTTTTATTAAAAATGAAAAAGCAAATCTGGACCGTTAGATTAAAAGGGATCCACGGTCTAGAACAATGAGGGTGAAATGGGGTCGTTTGATGGAAAAAGGGTTTGGACCGGGTTTGGCTTGGGTTTGGGTCAGGGATGATTTTTGGGCTGGGTAATTCAATTAAATGGCCCAAATTTGGTTTATTATTAAGACCACCTATTTTAATTACTTTCTCGTTCTCTTTTATTTATTTTTGTTTTTCATTTTGGTATTTTTGTATATTTCTGATTTTATAAAAATGCAAAAAATTAAAGTAAAGACCTAATATATTTTCAAAGTTAAGCTAATTAATTCCTAAAATTATTTAAAAATCTATTTCGTGACAAATTCCACAATTAACAATTAAAGATGCAAAAGTAGACTATTTTTGTTATTTTCTTCATATTTTGTTCTAGAACCACTTAAACACTAATTGATCCTAAAATATGAAATTAAATCCTAAATGCAAATGTCAAGTGTAATTTTTATATTTTATATGCATTAAAATGCACAAATAAAATGCAACAATTAACAGAAAGCAACACAAAATTCACAAAATTATAAAATAATGAAAGAAATTATTTTGTTTGAATTTTTGGGAATAATTCATGTATAGGGCAAAAATCACGTGCTCACAATACCAACTTGTCATGATCCAATTTCCCCTCCGTTAGGTATCGTGATGGAACCTGGTCTTAGGAACTAGGTAAGCCTAACTTTTACTCAATAACGACAAAAAAAACATCTAACAGTCATTGAAATATAAATCTCTACAAAATTTATCTTTCTTAAAACCGGTGGTACAAGTCATAAGGTCTATAAAGTTTGCTACAACTTCTAAATACAACTGTTTGGAAATAAGAAACAATGTGAATACAAAAGGAAAGTGACTCCGAAGCCTGCGAATGCAACAGCAGGTTTACCTTGAATCTCCGCAGCAACAATCTGCGCTGCTAGCTAATGATTACCTGATTTTGCAATACCTAAATCTGCACAAAAATATGCAGAAGTATAGTATGAGTACACCACAATGGTGCCCATCAAATATCAAGACTAACCTCAGTGGAGTATTGACGAGGAACAGTAAAGAAACCTACTGGACCAAATAACCTGAACAAGTATAAATATAGGAACAATAGAGTAAGATATCTCATAATGACTGTGCAATATGGTTAACGATACAGTAATTGCAATCAGAAAAAAAAATAACAAATATCAACAAAATACCATAATAATGACACAAAAGAGTGAATGGAAACACAACCTAAATCTGAATTCACAAATACAACCAGGACAATTAATAACTCAATAACAACAATCGCTTTCACATTAGGTTTTAGTCAACAAACTACACGAGGTACCAAACCTCAGACAAATCACAACTCACGTGTCTCAATACCTGAACCCTAACACTTACCATCATGTGCCCTCATTACACCTCATAACCGCACAGATGACTCATGTACCAAATAGAGTTATTCTCACATAGAAGACAAGTAAACAAGGGTGTTCAATCTATACTCAACATTATCAAGAAAGCCTCTTAACCGATAAGAGTGCTTAACTACGTGTATGCTTGTGCAAGGGTCCTAACATAGTTCATACTACTTAGTAAGCATAAGAAAAAGGAACGGACATCACGTAGAATTCCCACAACTTTCACAAGATAAAGCTCACATGGGTAAGTGTACCACTACACAAATATCAACAACAAGAATGCCCCCAGGCCATCACAAATCATCATCATCAATACCTAACATAGCCCAACTTTTCTCACCACGTGTGCAATAATAAAGTAAATGCTTGCCTTGTCTCGCCACACGTGCTTAATATTGTTCCCACATTGTCTCTCCACATGCGCAACCCACATATAAATATCCCACCTTGTCATGCCGTATGTGCAAATATCAATAGTATCAACAGCACGGCAGAAACCTCATGCAATCCCATAACAACCGTGTGGAAACCTCGTGCATCATAATTTAACAACCGCACGGCAGAAACCTCGTGCATCACAAAATCAACAACCTCACGGCAGAAACATCGTGCACACAATAAGTACAACAACAACAATGATAATAATACAAAGTACAACAAGTAAGTCAACTCAAGAACCTTCGATCACAAGAAATGGTAGCACTAGTTCACAAGAAATAACCATAATTAAGAATACTAGGCGTAATAAGAGCAGTCAATAGGGAAGGAAACAATATGTAACAACGGTCCCACAATGTACGGTTTAACAACAAGGAAACTAACATGAGTCTAATAATTCCAAGTAAGGGCACTAAGGCATAGGATATCTAAGCTTCTTTTAAGTTTGGGCAATTACGAAAGAGATACAATCAATTCAAATAAAGGTCGGTTGTGCGAGGATAACCATAATCTCAATTAAGGGTGAACATTTACAAAAAGGGTAACTACAACTTCAAATAAAGATGAGCAGTTTAGGGAAAAGATAACAAGGCTATAAAAGAGATAACAGTTTCAATTAAGGCACATATGAATCAAGTAACAATAATACTGGACCATGAAGCAATTGATTCTAATTAAGCAGGTAGATGTAGAAATAGTAATTAAGGAACATAATAATAACAAGAGCAATTGGATATTCAATTAATTCAAGGACCTAGGAACCCTAATAGGCCAATTATCATAAATAACTCGGAGAACATAATTATCACCTCGCGTACACGGACTATAATCATGAATCAACATAGAAGACTCAGATCCTAATGGGTAGTTCCTCCACACAAAGTTAGGCAAGATACTTACTTCAAAGAAGATAAATCAATACTCTAAAATAAACTTCTCGGGCGAAATGACCACCGGACGGCTCAGACCTAACCAAAATAACTTCAAAGAACAAATAAAACTCATTAGAGACTGTTCCGAATCATAAAAACGCAATCATTATCAAAATCTAAAAATCGACCCAAACGTCGATCACCTGGACCGCATCAGAACCCGAAAAATTTTACAAAACCCGAACACCAATTCCGATACGAATTCAACCATAATAAAATTATCAAATTTTGTTACTATTTCTTCCCTCAAATCATGATTTTTCATTTTGAAAATTTTCTTCAAAAACTACCATTTTCCTCAACTCAAAATACAACTTAAATGATAAAAATAAAGATCAAATCATGGAGTATAATAAATTATAGGTGAAGAAAACTTACCCAATTTATTTGCTTGAAAACCCCACAAAGAAGCTCCAAAAACCGAGGACTAAAACTCAAAATATGAAGAAAATGGCCAAACCCTCGACTTATATGATTCTTCTTAGGACTTCCGTATTTGTGGACAAGGAAGAGCACATGCGCACACATATTTGCAAGAAAAGGTTCGCATTTGAGAACTCTGATAGCTAGGCCTAGATCCGCATCTGCGGAAATACAGCCGCTCCAGCGGCACCGCAAAAGCGCAAATGGGGACGCAGAAGCGAGCTTCTTCGCAGGTGTGATTGCTGGACCGCAAAAGTGACCTTTGCACCTGCGTGTCGGCCTTCGCAGAAGCGAGTGAGCTCCCAGGGCATCATGTCCGCAAAAGAGACCAGGCTCACACAGAGCCGCACCTCACTCCAAAGTGTCGCAGGTGCGAGACAACAGAACAAGACCCGTTCCAAAACCATGAAAAATATCTGAAACTCGATCGAAACGCGCACTGGGCCCCCGGACCCTGTCCAAGCCTACCAACAAGTTCAATAACCTAACACGAACCCGCTCGAGGCCTCAAATTACATCAAACAACGACAAAACTACGAATCGCACCATGAATCAAACTCACGAACTTTCCAATCTTCCAACTTCTAAAACTCGCGCCGAAACTATCAAACCAACCCGGAATGACATCAAATTTTGCAGGCAAGTCCCAAATAACATAACACAGTTTTTTCAACTATCGGAATCACATTCTGGCCATGATATCACCAAAGTCAACTCTCGGTCAAACCTTTCAACCTTCCAAACTTCAACTTTTCCAACTTTCGCCCAAATGCTTCAAATTACCCTACAGACCTCCAAATCCAATCCAAATTCGGACGCACGCCTTAGTCCAAAATCTCACCATACAAATCTATTCAAAACCTTATGATGCCGAACAGAACTTAGATTCTCAAAATGACCCGTCGGAGCGTTACATTAGACATGTTGACAATTTTTAATAATAACATCATAAGAGACTCATTTACAGGGGTTTCCAACCATTTATAGTTCATGGAAACAACCTTTCCAAAATAGTCCATTATAAACAATAACATTACAACCTATTTCAAGTCTCCTCTTGTAGTATTTGCTCAAATAATGCAACCAACACACAAACAACTTCAAGCACATGTAGTAGATTGTTATCCTCACCCTAACCATCCACAACTACCCTCAATGACACCACCACACTATGGGTGTTGTATAATTCTTGAATAAACTTTTGGTATTCAAGCTGGTGTGTAAACACTTGTAGTTCACCTTGAAAATCTAATATATATGGAGGAACTTATTATTACCTTAATAATTAAGAATAATACGAAATCTGAGGTTGCTTACTTTTGAAGAACCCTCCAAAACAGTCACAAGATGAAGGACTACGATCTAGCAAGCACCACGAGATTTCTAGCATTGGATTCATGTTTTTATATTAGGTTTTCACCTTAGAATCATGGAGGAACCCTTGGAGAGAATTTAGGAACTGTTTTGGATGAGAAAAATGAGTTAAAACGACTTAGAATTGACTTAAATACAAGCTGGAGTTTTACACCGACTTTGTGGGTCCCATGGGAGTTGCTTGTGCAGTCTCACAAAAATACGAATATCTCTCTACTCTGATGTCGTATCTACAAACGGCTAAATGATTTAGAAACTAGAATCATAGATTTTCAATATTTTAGGTAGATCACCTCATAATTCTAAGTATATTTGGAGAAAATTTCAACTATATTTGACCTAACTTTTAGCACATTTATGAATGTAACTTGTGATGACCTTTGCTAACTTTATTCCACAACTTGCTTGACTTCAAAACATAGTACAATACTATCATACGACTAAAATAACTCATAATATAAGCTCCTTATAATGTAAAGCACCCTAGTATCACCTTAAAAGTACATGTTATAACATTCCAACTTGTCGACTTTCGATGAAACTTATTTTCTTCAACTCGTTTAGCTTCTAAGACTTCGAACCCTCTTGGTACTTGGTATTCATAATCTTAAATATTTGTAACCTCCACAGTAACATGATTAACTTACTTTATAAACTTTTCAAAGATGATTCCATTTTTGAGCTTACATCAATCGACTCATGACGTACTCTTACGCACGAAAACATGGGGTGTAACATAATACTCGGCTAAGCCAAGGAAAATCCAAATCTCAGTAACTGAAGACGGTCTGGGACAACTCTACACTACTTCAATCTTCTTAGGATCCACCTTGATCCCCTCACTCGACACCACATGATCCAAAACTGCCACTGAATCAAGCCAGAATTCACACTCTGAGAATTTTGCATACAACTTCTTCTTTGTCAAGGTCTGGAGCACGATCATCGAGTGTTGATCATGATTTTCCCGAATGTGGGAGTACACCAAGATGTTGTCAATAAATACAATGAAGAGTGAATAAAGATATGGCTGGAATACAATATTCACAGGTGCATAAATGCTATTGGGGCATTGGTCGGCCCAAATGACATCACGAGGAACGCGTAGTGATCATATCAAGTCCTAGATATCCGAATCCCTAATCTTTAGCTGATGATAACCTGACCGTAAATCAATCTTTGAGAACACTCTGGCACCCTGTAGCTGATCAAATAAGCCATCAATGCATGGCAATGGATACATGTTCTTCACTATAACCTTGTTCAACTGCCGATAATCAATATACATGCACATCGAACCATCCTTCTTCTTCTTCACAAATAAGACTAGAGCACCCCGCGACGACATACTAAGCCGAATGAAACCGTTATCAAGCAACTCTTGCAACTGCTCCTTTAACTCTTTCAACTCCACTGGGGCCATATGATAGTATGGAATATAAATGGGATGAGTACCCAGCTACAAGTCAATACCAAAATCGATATCCCTATCCGGCCGAATGCTTGGAAGATCCGTTAGAATACATTTAAGAAGTCTCTCACTACTAGAACTGACTCAACGGTGGAAGTATCAGCATGACATATCTCACAAAGTATATATAAGCATCACACACCTTTTCAACCATCCACTAAGCTTTTAGAAATGACACAAACCTGCTAGGAACATAATCCAGTGCACCATCTACTCTAACCGTGGCAAACCTAGCATAGCTAATATTACAGTCATAGTATGACAATCCAGAATAACATGATAGGGTGACAACTAGTCCATGCCCAAGATAACATCAAAGTATACCATACTAAGCAACAATATATCAACTATGGTCTCAAAACCAATAATAACAACTAAACACGCCCAATACATACGGTCCACAACAATAGAATCTCCTACAAGTGTGGACACATAAATAGAATCATGAGATATATCCAAATACGGAGCAAAGTAATATGACACATAAGAATAAGTGGATCTCGAATCAAATAAGAGTGATGCATCTCTAAGGCAAATCGGAAACATACATGTAATGACTGCATCTCCATCCTACCAGAAAAAGCATAGAATCTGGCCTAGCCTCCCCCTCTAGGGAAACCTCTACCCGCCCGTCCCCTGCCTAGCTAGTTGTGTGGGTGGAGTGGAAACTAGGGCAGCAACCATGGCCTGAGAAGTTTGTGGACCTGATGGAATCCGTGGAGCTTGAGTAGTTTGTTGAAGTGCACCCCTCCAGAGTTTGGTGTAGATGTGATAGGTACTTCCATACTCAAAGCAAGATCTCGGTGGGCGTCAGTGCTAGGACTGGCTCCATCCTGGTCGAATGGACTCACAGCTAAAGGCACCTCGTGCAGGAGGTGCACTAGAAAGTGGCTGAGAAAAGTGTGCAACCGGAGACCTTGAAATAACTGGAGCACCACTAGAAGCTGGAAGTGCTGCGTGAACTGGACGGCTCACAGAGTCTCTACCATGACAGGATGTAGTTGTTGCATGGCCACCACTAAATACTCCCATACCTTAAGGCCTTTTGGCTCCATGTCCTCTCTCTCAAGGCCCCGCATATCCTCCAACCTCCTTGAAATCTCTACCACCTATTGATATGGGGTATCTGTCTCCAACTTTTGAGCCATGCTAAATCTAATACCATAGTTGAGCCCCTCGATAAATTGACGAACTTGCTCTCTAACTTTAGAAACCAAGGTAGGTGCATGTCTGGACAAATCACTAAATCAGACAGCATACTCTGACACCATCATAGTACCCTGGCACAACTACTCAAACTTCACGCGCCATGCATCCTTAAGGGTCTGGGGAACAAACTCTCTCAAGAGAAAACTCTAAAAATCGAGTCTATGTAAGTGAGGCTGCATCGGCTAGCCTACTGTTCAAGTTTGAGGTTTGCAAACTTGAATCACGCATGAACTGCTTGCAAAATTGCCTTTTATTTTTTTCTCAATTCACGTTTAACTTTTGCTTATGTGTGTTACCTGTAAAAGAAAACAACACTGATATTTATAGATTTAGTAAATAGAGATTGACTAGAATTCTAATGCTACTCTTCCTTGGTAGAAGAGTTCTAGCTGATCCCAACCTCTAACTCTTTTCCTTTCTTAAATCGTGTTCTATTTGAGTAAGGAGTCTTTCTCCTTATCAATTACGAATCTTTTCAATCAGGATCAAGACATATCAAATTTTTTAAGTTAAGTTTATCTCCTTCACGTACCTCCCACATGCTCAAGTCTATCCACGTCTGTGCTCCACTGAGATGGACCTGGTTCATGGATGAGTTCCTTTGTCAGTCTTCAAAACTAACCTTTACTTGGACCAACGAATTTCCCCTTTTTGATGATGACAAAGTCTGCGCTTTTCATACACTTAGGCCATGCTAGAACTCGGCTCAACATCAATGCAATGTTAGAAATATTTTTCACTTATCATCAAAGACCAGGTTTATTAGATTATAAATATCACTATTCAGAATTTAAAGCATAATTTATTTTTCCCCTTTTGGCATCATCAAAAAGTTGCATAAACAAGGTGTGATTCCCAGATTTTTAAAATTACTCATGGCCACTGGGGAAACTGCAAATGCATTCATGGATTAATCATCAGTAATTAATTACACACTTAGACTATCAAGGAAATTGACACGCCCCAACCTCGAAAGACGCGACTGGTGCTCAATCGGGTGAACCCAACCAAGAAAGCCTTAACACACACTTCCTACCCCACTCTTTATTAATAAGATAACCATGTTTTCCTTTTTATTTAGGCAAGGAAAGGTAGTATATTCAGCAATGATAGCTAATTCCATATTCCAAGCTTAATCCATAGTTTAAGTTAGTTTCCGAAATTTCCAAAAGGTTACAATTTATATAAAGCAGGAGTTTATAATTACAACATAGTTTATGAGCACCCACAACACCCATACATGACCCACACACACATGTCTACTGAGCCTCTAAGGATACAAAAGATGAGTACAACAATGCCGGCAACAAAGCCCCGGCTATGCCTCAAAATAAAAATCCACAACAACAAAAGACATACAATGCAGCCCCTTGAAGGAGGAAGGGGCTCACCAAGGTTTGAGGAGAAGGTAACCTGCTACGCGCGGTCGGCACTATCCGCAATGGAGCCACCTACATTCATTTAAAAAAATGTAGCGCCCCCGGCAAAAGAGGCGTTAGTACCATGAAATAGTACTAGTATGTATAACTAAACACCATTTTACAAGAAAGAACTATCAAGCAGGAACAAAGTAATCACAAGAGTAAATCAAAGGTTTGAACCGAACACCACATCATCACATATGTAAGCCATATAATCTTGCATAAAATTACCATAATTCAATTTGGGGCATTTCTTTCATATACTCATCACTGTTCTCAACACCACCGCTATATCGAGCGGATTTCGATCCCGACTCAATCGGCTAGGTTACTTTATTTAAGACATATGCTCCAATCACCATTTCATTTCCCTTTTCCAAATTTCAATATTTGCACATCACCACCATGTGTGCGGCATGTTGTCCGATCACGGCCCGATCGACTAGGCCGCCTTACCTAGGCATTGTTCCTTTCTCATTATTCAGCTCATTTGAATCTTCATTTAACATATATCATATCCATTCATTGGCACTTAGGGCCACAATTATCATATCTTTTCCATTTTCAATGTCCATATAGCAAGTTGTGATCATAGACACATACAGAAGCAACTCAAGTGGCAAACACGAGTAGGATTTCATATGGTTAGCATGACAAATCTTAGTTTTAATCTTGGCTTATAGCCCAGGTATGTCAACACATGACTTGCATTCTTCACACATCTTTAAATATCAAGGATAGTTTATTACACACGTCAAGGCACATTCTTCATGTTGATACATATATAATTGCACACCAATTCGTATAAAATGACAACTAGTACATCAACAAATTCTAGTCTTACCACATTTGCGTAAACGCCAACGGAGCATAATTTCTAATAAAAGGGATTTTTAGCCATACATACCTCTATTTATCTTTCCTTAACCCTTACAAAATTTCGAAAATCTTAGCACTTCGATCTATTGTGTAAGAATTACAAATTGAATTGAGAATTAGAGACGAAATTGAAATTCTAGCTTGGTTTGAGCATATCATCAAACACTAAAGGTGCATTGTGATCTTAGCCCCTTTTTGTGAGGAATTTCTATCATTTTATACCCCCAATTGCCTTCTTTTTAGTTTTTTACCTTCCAATATCCTATGGTGTGATATGCATGCAGATAAATTCATTCTTATACTCATGAATTACTTCTCTACTAACCCCATATAGTTAAGCGTAGAAATAAGAGTTGAGGTGATGAATCTTACCTCTCGGGAATGAAAATTTAGGTGTATTCACTTGAGTTTTCTTCAATGATTAGCAAGGTTCAAAGAGTAATTGATGTGAGACACTTTCCCTCTCTAAGACCCTCTCTCTCTAAAAGCATCAGATAATATGCTCAAAATAAGCTATAACACCGAATATATCGATAGGGGGCCGGGTTTAAAAATTAGAAAATTGGAGCCCCGAGTCAGGTATGCGATTGCAAAATGGAAATGCGGCCTGCAGAATGGACCGCAAAAGTGCTCCAAAAATTTGAACATTTTGTTTCAGTTTGCGGCAGAAATGCGGTTTGCATACCTGTTCTGCGATCGTATAATGCACCGCTGAACTGCCCTTTACAAAATTCCAAGATGATTATGCGACGACTATGCGGTCCGCATATCAGTTATGCGGTCGCATAATGGACCGCATTTTGACTTCAAATTTGACTAACATACTGACTCACTTTGCGATAGAAATGCGGTCCATATACTTGATTTGCGACCGCATTCTAGATCGCATAATAGCACTTTTCTGGAAAACTTTAATTCTTGATTTTTAAATGCTTAGATCAGTACAAAGGGTCCGAACCGTGTTCGTAACTTGGCACTACGAGCTTCTAAATTTTGGGTACAAGTTTTCACGGGGCCTTAAAGAAATATAAACAGTCAACAAGAGCAAAAGAAGCAAACTTCATTGATAGAGAGTATGATTCTGCCACAATCCACAAAAAGAAAAAAATAATTAAAACATGAGCAACAAGAAAAAATCCCTAATCTAGGTCACTGAAAGATCTAGGCATGGCTTAAGAAATTAAGGCTTGGAAGAACTTGGAGTTTGGGGTTTGGCTTGGACAAAGTGCAGCATGTCTTGAAGAATTCCATCATTCTTCTCATTTTCCTTTGTGAGCTCAGTTCTGAGAGCATCTCTCTCATATTCAACCTTGGCCAAAAGAGTCTTCTGCCTTGATATCTCAGTATCCTTTGCCCCATTCTCATACGATAGAGCTCTGACATTGCTATTTACAAGTGTCTTTTTGGATGAACTAGGTTCATTGGGAGTGGTAATAATATCATAGTAACAAGCGAGCAGAGTATTGACTCCAAAGTGTTCTTTACTTGTCGTTGTCTCCCACTTCTTCAGAGGCACCTACAATGAGCAAGAACAATGGTGAGAATAAAACCATAAGGAGTGGCATGGGCCTTGGAGATATTGATAACCCGATCAAGAAGCTTGATCTAAAACCCAGGCCAGTTGATATGCCACCCACTATCCAGACATTCCATCAAAACCAAGTCTATATAGTTTGGCAATGTGCCTTCTTTCCTGCCTAGGAAGAACACACTTGATGATGAATTCAAACAATATATTGTGGGAAGGCATCATTTCACTCTTATAAACAACCTTTGAGGCATTGATCTCCTTACTATCACAGAACTTCCTCGTGATGGCTAGGGCAGAAGGAAGGGTGTCTGACTTGGCCATTTTTGCCTTGTGTAATCATCATAACCTTTATAACAAATACCAAGGATTTCACTCAACTCTTTTGTATCAAAAGACAATTGAACCCCTTTCACCAGGCTGGTGACTCTGCCATCCTTCACTTCAGCATTTTCCATGAATTCAATAATCTAATTCTGGGCCAGTCTGCCATCTAACTGAAGGACCATGGCCTTCCATCCCTGTACCTCTAGCCTTTCAAGCAGTAGAACCATCCTTTCTTCCTCCAAGTCTTTCAAGAGTCTGCCCTTCAAGATAGTTCGTTTGCCAAACTTGGCCAGCTTGTCCTGTTCATTATCTGATTCATCCTCCTCCTCACCACACGAGTCTTCTTCCTCAGTAATTTTAACTTTTTTAGCTTTCACAGCAGACCTAGTCTGTTTATCTAAAGAGGGGGTGTTCAACAGACTTGGATACAGAAGAAGACTTCTTTGAGGAAGTCTTCGCTTTCTTGGGCTTAGGGGTCTGAACTTCCACCTCAACGGTCACATGTTCACCTTGATGGACCAGGTCCACCTCATCGATATCCACATCAACATCCTCAATAGGCTCTACCACCTTTGCTTTTCCTTTGTCCATTGTTTTCTTCTTACTTTCTTCCATAGCTTTCAGCAACTCCTCCTCGCTTTGCTTCAACTTGCTCCCCGTGGCCCTTCCTTTTGTTAAAGGAATTTCAGAAGTTTCAAGAGAAGTAACCTTCCTTTTCTTGTGGGCTCTTGTGGTGCCAGGAGTCTTTGGTTTTGGAGTTCTCCTTTTCTTGGGGTTATAGCTAACACCAACGTTTTTCAAGAGATCTGCTAGAGTTTCTTCAACAGATAAACCAGGTTCATCTATGTGCTTTCCAAGATTAACGAGTCCCTCAGCATCTTCTCCTGATCCACTTTCCCTTGTTTTCTTGCTACTTTCTTCCACCTGTTCTGGCTCAGCTCCACAGATAACAATTTTAATAATTTTAGAGGTGGGTGTTGAATCAGCCATTTCTTGCCCTTTCCCCCTCTCATCACTACGAACACTCTCACTCTTAGTTTCTTTTCCTCTTTTACTTTACCTCCTCTCCTTCGCGACTCAGTAGTTTCCACATCCACAATAGACCCAACCAAACAAATTGATTATCTAGATTTTCAGCCACATCAGAGATTACCTCATTAGAGGGATTTTGCACAGAAGTTACCTATTCTGAATCAGAAGACCCAGTTCCTTCCCCCTCACTCGTAGACTTAAACGAATCATCAGAATTTTGGGAATCTTGAACTTGGCTAGGTTTTAAGTGTGCATTTAATTTCCTTGAAAGTGCACCTATAGCTACAGTTTTACGAGCAAGCATCTTCACTCGCTTTCTTCTAGTTTGAGGGGTAGTGCTGGGTTGAGGAGTAGTTGAGGAATCGGAGGGAGTAGGTGGAGGAGGTGTGCCTGGGTTATCTTGGGGGTTAGTCATTCTCTCTAGATTCTGGAAAAAAAAAAGATGGGTGGTTTGAATTTTTGGAAGAGAAGAGGAGAGAAGACAAAAAATTTGTGACGATTTTTGAAAATTATGGGAGAGTGGAAGTGGTAATGATGATGTATTTAAAAGAAGACGGTAATTAATACACAACGATAGCTTTTATTAGTTAAATAGAAGTCTAATAATCCTGAAATTACAAGTTGAATAGGTGGTTAGGCTTCCCTAAAATCTAGATATTTTAACATGGTAAGGATTCTATTTGAAACGGAACTGTTTCAAACTTAAAAGGATAGGCTTTTTGAAGTTTTTGAACATAGGTAGTACTCTGCTCATGAATTAAACATTAATATTTCTAATTGTGCAGAATGTATAAAACATACCTCGTTATTCAGATGAACCAGGTTCTTCACTGAGAATCCTCTTGATCATGCCTCAATTTGCCAAAATAGAGAAAATTTTGTTAGATATTAGTGAGTCATATTAACACATGGCACAGGAGTATACTATTTACAGTATGGGACCAAGAAAAGATTAATCTAGGTATTTACACAAGTTTAAGATTTTATAACCAAAATTTTTTTATTGTGCATTCTGAACTGGTTCCATTAGGTGATCTTCATCATCCCTTATTCCAAAAATTTCCTTTCAAAGCTCTCTCTACTCAGTGCTTTTGTAAAGATGTCAGCAATCTTCTTATCAGTAGCACAAAACTCTATAGTGATCAATCTTTTCTCATAGTTGTCTCTTAAAAAATGGCGTCTAACATCTATGTGCTTAGTTCTCTTATAATGAACCGGGTTCTTTGCAATACTAATAGCACTAGTGTTATCACAAAAAATAGGGTTGCAACCAACATCAAAACCAAAATTCATTAACTACTGTTTGATCCATGGCAATTGAGCACAACAAAAAGCAACAGTAATATACTCAGCTTCAGCAGTAGATAAGGCCACTAAATTTTGCTTTTTAATAGCCCATGACACAAGACATGAACCAAGAAAGTATGTCATACCTGAGGTGCTCTTCCTGTCTACAAGGAAACCTGCATAGTTAGCGTCAGTATATCCTACTAGATTAAAGTTACTACCTTTTGGATACCAAAAGCAAAGGTCAGTAGTGCCTTTCAAGTATCTCAATATTCTCTTGACAGTGGTCAAGCGGGATTCTTTTGTATTTGCTTGAAATAGAGCACAAATCCCTAAACTAAAAAAAATATCAGGTCTGCTACCAGTAGGATACAAAAGTGAACCAATCATACCCTTATACAACTTCTAATCAACAGATGAACCAGATTCATCTATGTCCAATTTTGTGGTTGTTGCAATAGGAGTATCTATTTCCTTGCATTCTTCCATTTTAAACTTCTTAAGAAACGTTTTTACATATTTCTGTTGATGGGCCATAGTTCCATTTGAGTTTACTTTAATTTTCAAGCCTAAAACGAAATTAAGCTCACCTATCGTACTCATTTCAAATTCACTCCCCACTAGTTTAGCAAATTCCTTACTTAGTTTTTCATTGGTTTCTCTAAAAATTATGTCATCAGCATATATCTGTACTACTAGAAGATCTTTACCTTTTTCCTTCAAGAATAGAGTGTTATCAATTTTACCTCTCTTGTAGCCATGTTCAAGCAGAAATTTTGATAGTCGTCCATACCATGTTCTAGGAGACTAGTTGAGTCCATAGAGTGCCTTGTCGAGTCTGTATATATAATCATGACACTCTATGCTTTAAAACCCCGGAGGTTGCTTGACAAACACTTCTTCTTTTAAGTAGTCATTGAGGAAGGCACTTCTGACATCCATCTAGTGAAGAGTAAATTCCATGTATGCAGCAAAGGCTATGAGGAGTCTTATTGCTTCCAACCTTGCGACTGGAGCAAAGGTCTCATCATAGTCCATGTCCTCCTCTTAGATATAACCTTGAACCACCAACCTTGCCTTGTTTCTTATAACAGTATCAAGTTTGTTTCTGCAGACCCATTTAGTGCCAATTACTGATCTGTCCTTAGGTCTTGAAACCAGATGTCAAACTTGACTCCTTTCAAAGTGGTTGAGTTCATCTTACATTGCATTGCATTTACCCAATCTGCATCCTGCAAAGCCTCAGCAATATTTTTAGGTTCAATAAAAGATAAGAAAGCATCTAAAGCACAACGATTCTTTAATAAAGATCTAATTTTAATTCGAGAAGTTGGATCAGTAATTATGTTCCCAATGGGATGAGAAATTTGATACTTGTAAGGTTTCACAACCAACTGGTTTCTGCTTGATGTTTCTCCCATGTTTTGTTGCTAAGGAATAGGCTTATGGACATGTTCCATTGAGGAATTAGATTTAGTTCCTTTTTGTTCAGTTCCCCCTATCAGGTTGCCCTAGATGGAAGAACCTGTTCCATCACATGTTCCTTTTTCTGGTGCAGCTTCAGCTTGGGCTGAGATTTCATTTAACCATTTTACCAGCCCAATAGCTTCATTGTCATGTTCCTTTCTCTCAGAAAGAATGTTAGCTTCATTAAAAACCACATGTACACTTTCTTCTACACACATAATTCTTTTGTTGTACACTTTATAAGCTTTGTTATGTGAAGAATATTCCCTCATCAATTCTGGGATCAAACTTACCTAGGGAGTCCTTTCTATTGTTGTGCACAAAGCACTTGCATCCAAATGCCCTAAGATGGGATATATTTGATTTTCTCCCTTTAAGTAACTCATAGAGAGTCTTCTCTACAAGAGGTCTAGTCATGCACCTATTAATGATGTAAAATGCGGTGTTCATAGCTTCTGCCCAGAAGTTATGGGGCAGTTTACTATAAAAAAGCATAGTCCTAGACATATCTTCAAGTGTCCTATTCTTTCTTTCAACTACTCCATTTTGTTGTGGACTCCTAGGGGCAGAAAAATTATGATCTATGCCATACACATTTCAAAATTCAGCAAACTTAGTATTTTCAAATTCAGTTCCATGATCAGACCTAATTTATGCAAGTTGATTACCTAGTTGTTTTTGAGTTTTTTTAACAAAAGAGGAAAACATTTCAAATGCTTCATCTTTAAATGTTAAAAATAATGTCCAAGTAAACCTAGAGTAATCATTAACAAGCACCATCACATATCTTTTACCACATCTGCTTGATGTTCTCATTGGACCACAGATATCCATATGAACCAGTTTTATCGTTCTGGTAGTGCTTACCACTTTCTTGCATTTAAAAAAGGATCTTACTTGCTTCCCCCTTGAACAAGCCTCACAAACTTTGTCTTCCTTAAACTTGATGTTAGGCAGCCCTATCACCAAGTCCTTGAAGACTAATTTGTTGAGTTGACTTAGACTTGCATGTCCAAGTCTCTTGTGCCAAAGGAGGGGATCACTGTCCAACACACTTAAGCAAGTGAGTTCATTTTCTGAAAGATTGGATAGATCAATAATGTATATATTGTTTACTGTTTTTCCTTGCCAAACAATCTTGTCAGTGGTAAGATTTATCACAAAATATTTGGTAGATATAAATGCTACCAAGTTACCACTGTCACACAGTTGTGATACACTGATTAGGCTATATTTCAAGCTAGCTATCAAATAGACATTCTCAATGGAGTGTGAGTCTATCTTATCTATTTTTCCAACCCCAATGATCTCACCTTTCTTACCATTTCCAAAGGAGACACTATCCCCTTTTAGGTCCTCAAGTGAAAGGAACTAGTTCTTGCTTCCAATCATATGCTTAGAGCAGCCACTATTCATGTACCATATTTGACTGCTCCCTTTTACTTGAACCTGCAAAAGAAAATCATGGGTTAGTCTTAGGAACCTAAACTATTTTGGGTCCCTTTCTATAGGCAAAAGCGTGAATTAAATTCTTTTTAGTCCATTCTAGCAGCCTATTCTTCCCTTGAAGGAATGTTTTGTTCTTTTGGCTAGCTTTTTCTTTTGCAGTACATTCACTTTAATATTACCAAAGTATGTGCAGATTTTGTTCTCGGAAAGTGTGATATACTTTCTTTTGGGATCCCACTTAGGTGCAGGGGTCCCGTAGCCAAGTTCTCTCTTATTGCTACTATGGTATTCTTGTAGCCATGAAAGTGCATCAGAGGACCTATTCCATTTACAAGTTTTGTCTAGTTCATGCCTATGCTTAGATCTTCTTTTAGGGATTTTATCTTCTCATCTTATTTGTACAGCTCATCTTTCATTTTTCCTAGATTTTCTTCTAAAGTGAGATGTGTGTGATCATCTTTCTTTTTACATGTTCCTGATTTCAGTTTTAAATTTTCAAACCTAAGCTCTAGCATAGTGGTGTGAAGTTCAAGAACCTGGTTCTTTCACTCAGCATTTTTACTATCCTTTTCACTAGCCCTGAGTTCCAGATTTTTGCACTTAGCTTTCAAAATCACACATTCCTTAGATAGTTGTTCCTTTTTATTGTTTATGACCTCTGATTCATCAATGAAATCTAAAAGTAATTCAGATAGACTTTCTTTAGATAAAAACTTAATCTTGTCCTTGAGATGAATCCCACTTACCTCTGATTCCTCATCAGATTCTCCAATGGCCATAAGTGATTGTTCATCTCCATCTTGATCCTCTGAATCTTCATCTGAGCTTTCTTCCTAGGTATCAACCATAGACTTTGTTGATCCTTTGTTCTTCTTGGGATGAACCTATTCCTTCTTCCTGTTTCTTCATTCAGATCATTCCTTTTTCCATTCAATTTCCCACTGAGGATTGTTTTTGATATGGTGATCAGTCTTACCACACTTGTAACAGCCCTCATTGATCTATTTTTCATTAACCCTTGATTTTTTTGTAGCTTGCACCTCTTGAAGAACCCTTTACTCTCATTAGATACTTCTTGAAGTCCTTTATGATCATAGCAATTTCATCCTCTTCTAGATCAACACCTTCAGTGATTCTGAGAGCCAGGATTCTTTCCTTCTTGGGTGCATCCATCTTCATGATTTGCCTTCTAAGTTCATACGCAGTGAGATTTCCAATTAGCTCGTCCAACTTGAGAGTGGAAATGTTCTTTGATTCCTAAATTACAGTGATTTTGCTTTCCCAAGTGACAGGCAAAACCCATGTCAGAGCTTTCTCAACTTTGTCTTCTTCAAGAATAAACCTTCCAAGAGACTTAAGTTTATTTGTTAGTGTGGTAAACCTTGTATACATCCCTTTAATGGTTTTTCCTTCCTTCATGGTGAAATTCTCATATTGAGAATACAGTAGTGTTCCTCTTGATCTCTTCACTTGAGGAGTTCCTTCATGAGCCGCTTCCAAAGTGTCACATATTTCCTTAGCAGTGGTATAGCTTTGGACTCTACGGTACACGTCTGAACCAAGTCCACACACAATCCATTTTTTAGCCTTAGCATTCTTTTCCCACTTTCTCGGGTCATCAGCATTGCAGTCAGCTCTTGTTTTGGCACATCTACTCCTTCAGCATTCTTCTTTAAGATATTTAGGGGACCATCTGTGACAATGTCTCACAGTTCATTGTCACTCCCAAACCTTGGGAGGCGTGGCTGGCACCCGGTGCCGTACTGGCCCGAGCAAACCACTCTTTTATGTCTGATCATTCGACCAAAACTAGAACATACAAAGGCCGAGTTAGCTGGACTTATTCCTTTTGTAACTATCATGGGACAATATGGTCACAACTCGTAATGTACAATTGTAAGTGAAAAACACTATTTTGCTAAACTATTTTTCTTAAAATATGAATACATATGGGCCGGCAAGGCCTCTCACATACTGTACAAATTGAACATTTGTCTACAAAGCCTCTAAGATTATTCAACATCAAATGGGATAAGGTATCGGCCTACCCATAAGTCTATAGAAAAACTCTGACTCGATGATTCATAGACTCAACTGAACTCCGAATAAGGGGAGTCTTACCGATCCTTTGCTGAATGCAGACCTCGTCCATTGTGAGGGTTCGTTAATCTGATTATCTATACCAGCATGCATAAATGCAGCGTCCCCAATAAAAAGACGTCAGTACGAATAATGTATTGAGCATGTAAGGTAGAACTGCAACACAATAGTGAGTCAACATTAATTAAGGACATGGAAGAAATATGGAGTAAAGGACTCAACCTATAAGTCTGGATAGCTCTGTAAATCATGAAATATTTATAGTATCATGCATATGCGTATGAATGTCATGTAATGCATAGTTGTACGTACATAACATCATATAGCCTCTGATAGCATCTCATCATTTCATCTAAGCCACTGTGGGTAAAATTGTCACGACTTGGATTTTCCGCCCTCGGGAGTTGTGATGGCGCCTACTAATAAGAGCTAGGCAAGCCAATTATCAAATACCTCTTTTAGCAAACATCAACAATATTAACAACAATGAAGCATTTAACGAATAAAGCGAAAGTCTCAAATAAAATTTACTAAATGAAATGCGAAAGTTTAACAATCCTCTACCTAAGATTGGTGTCACAATACTCACGGACGTCTAGAGAATACTAAATACAAGGTCTGAATGAAGCATAGAACTGTCTGCTATGGTACAATAATAAAAACTGAATAAAATGGAAAGGACTCCGGGCCTGCAGACGTCAGCAAGGCTACCTCGAATGTCCCTGGACTGGAGACTCGCTCCCAGAATGCTACTGCTACTCAAATACTGCTCCAACACCTGGATATGTGCAAAAAGATGAACAGAGTGTAGCAACAGCACAACCGACCCCATGAGCTGGTAAGTGCTTGGCCTAACCCCGGTGAAGTAGTGACGAGGCTAGATCGGACTAACAAACAAACATGTGCAGTTCAAATATATATATATATATATATATATATATATATATATATACGCAATAGAAGAGAATAAAGAAATTTAACAAGTCAAGAGGGAGGGGAGCATGCTGTAGGGGCTGTAGCAGTTTAAAATACAAGGTCCATAAATAAGGAATGAAACGGTACAACTATAGAGTCAATGACAATAATAATCAAAACATGGCACGGAATGTCCCTTCGTGCATTAATAATCAAAATATGGCACGAAATATCCCTTCGTGCATTAATAATCAAAACATTGCACGGAATGTTCCTTCACGCATTAATAATCAAAATATGGTACGGAATGGTCCTTCGTGCATTAATGATCAAAATATGGCACGGAATGTTCCTTCGTGCATTAATAATTAAAACATGGCACGGAATGTTCCTTCGTGCATTAATGATCAAAACATGACACGGAATGTCCCTTCGTGCATAAATATTCAAAACATGGCACAGAATGTTCCTTCGTGCATTAATAATCAAAACATGCACGGAATGTTCCTTCGTGCATTAATAATCAAAACATGGCACGGAATGACCCTTCGTGCTTAAATATTCACTCTTCCTCAATCAACAATCACAACAAAACGGGGCGAGGGGATAGACAAATAACATTAAATATTTCGGCAAGGGAGACCAAAGCAAAATAGCTAAATCC
>MU680461.1:158769-186299 GCA_026770625.1 Nicotiana glauca | reverse complement strand
TGAATACAATCAAATACAATCAAACAGAATCCAATTCTGATGCAAAAATTCAAATTCAAAAATGAAATAGAAAAGATACAATATACCTCCGAAGTATGGACACATGAAATACTGGATGCACGGCTAACAAGCTGGGCGGCAAGGCAAGTCTGTAAGCCACCTCTCCCACATGATCGAGAATCTCAAATGGGCCAATGAACCTAGGGCTAAGCTTGCCCTTCTTCCCAAATCTCATCACGACCTTCATAGGCGACACTCGGAGCAAGACCCGCTCACCAACCATGAAAGCTACATTTCGAACCTTACGATCCGCATAACTCTTTTGCCGCAACTGAGCCGAACGAAGCCTGTCCTGAATGATCTTGACCTTATCCAAGGCCTCCTAAACTAAATCTGTACCCAATAACCGAGCATCTCCGGCTCAAACCATCCGATTGGAGACCGACATCGCCTACCATACAATGCCTCATATGGAACCATCTGAATGCTGAACTGGTAGCTGTTGTTGTAGGCGAACTCTGCTAAAGGTAAAAACTGGTCCCACGAGCCTCCAAAATCAATGACACAGGCTCGGAGCATATCCTCCAATATCTGAATAGTCCTCTTGGATTGGCCGTCCGTCTGAGGATGGAACGCTGTGCTCAACTCAACCCGTGTGCCCAATTCTCGCTGAACTGTGCCCCAGAAATGCAAGGTAAACTGCGTACCCCGGTTCGAAATGATAGATATCGGCACACCATGAAGGCGAACAATCTCCTGGATATAAATTTCAGCTAACCTCTTGGATGAATAGGAGACTGCCACAGGAATGAAATGTGATGACTTGGTTAGCTTATCAACAATGACCCAAATAGCATCAAACTTCTTCCGAGACATCGGAAATCCAGTAATGAAATCCATGGTAATCCTCTCCCACTTCCACTCGGGAAGCTCAATCCTCTGAAACAACCCACCAGGCCTCTGATGCTCATACTTAACCTGCTGACAGTTCAAACATCGAGCCACATATGCAACAATATCTTTATTCATCCTACGCTACCAATAATACTGCCGCAAGTCATGATACATCTTCGCGGCGCTCGGGTGAATAGAATACCGAGAACTATAGGCCTCCGCTAAGATCAACTCTCGAATCCCATCGACATTGGGTACACAAACTCGCCCCTGCAATCTCAAAACACCATCATCATCTAAGGTCACCTTAGTGGCACCTCCACTCTGCACCGTGTCACTCAAGACACACAAATGGGGATCATCAAACTGCCGACAATAGTGAAGAACGAGCGACCGTGCAAGCTAACACTCTGCTAGGCTCAAAAATGACCAACCTCACAAATCGATTGGCCAAGGCCTGAATATTCAAAGCAAGCGGTCTCTAGCTGACCGGAATATAAGAAAGACTACCCATGCTGATGGACTTCCTACTCAATGCATCGGCCACCACATTGGCTCTCCCCGGGTGATACAAAATAGTAACATCATGATCCTTCAATAGCTCCAACCACCTCCTCTGCCTCAAGTTCAACTCCTCCTACTTGAACAAGCACTGCAGACTCTTGTGATCAGTGTACACCTCACACGTCACACCATATAGGTAATGCCTTCAAATCTTCAAAACATGAACAATGGCTGCCAACTCTAGATCATGAACCGGATAATTCTTCTCTTGGATCTTCAACTGCCTCAAAGCATAAGCAATGACTCTGTCATCCTGCATCAATACTGCACCAAGCCCAATACGGGAAGCATCACAATAAACTATATAAGGTCCTGAGCCTGTGGGAAAAACCAATATCGGTGCCGTAGTCAGAGCTGTCTTGAGCTTCTGAAAGCTCGCCTCACACTCGTCTGACCATCTGAACTAGGCACCCTTCTGGGTCAATCTGGTCATCGGGGCTGCTATGGATAAAAACCCCATCACGAACCGACGGTAGTAGCCTGCTAACCCCAAGAATACTCTGAATCTCTGTAACTGATGTTGGTCGAGGCCAGTTCTTGACTGCCGCAATCTCCTCCGGGTCCACCTGAATACCCTCTGCTGATACAACGTGACCCAGAAATGCAACTGAACTCAACCAGAACTCACACTTCGAGAACTTAGCATATAACTGACTATCCTTCAGAGTCTGAAGAACCACTCTGAGGTGTTGCTCGTGCACCTCCTGGCTGCGGGAGTACACTAGAATATCATCAATAAAGACTATCACGAACAAGTCTAAATAAGGCATGAACACTCGGTTCATCAACTCCATAAATGTTGTTGGGGCATTGGTCAACCCAAATGACATGACCAAAAACTCATAATGCCCATACCGAGTGCGGAACGCTGTCTTAGGGACATCAGACGCCCTAATCCTCAGCTGATGGTGGCCAGATCTCAAGTCTATCTTTGAAAACACCTTTGCACCCTGAAGCTGGTCAAATAAGTCATCAATCCTCAGCAGTGGATACCTATTCTTAATCGTCACTTTGTTCAATTGCCGGTAATCGGTGCACATACTCATCGAACCATCCTTTTTCTTCACAAATAACATCGTCGCGCCCCAAGGAGAAACATTGGGTCTAATGAAACCCTTCTCCAAAAAATCCCGCAACTGATCCTTTAACTCTTTCAACTCTGGAGGGGCCATGCGATATGGCAGAATGGAAATGGGCTGAGTGCCCGGAGCCAGATCAATACAGAAATCAATATCCCTGTCGGGCGGCATACCCGACAGGTCTGAAGGGAAAACCTCGGGGAACTCCCGAACAATAGGAACAGAATCAATAGAAGGAACCTCTGTGCTGGAATCGCGAACATACGCCAGATAAGCTAAACACCCCTTCTCGACCATGCGTCGAGCCTTCACATATGAAATAACACTGCGGGTGGCATGACCTGGGGTCCCTCTCCCCTCCAATCGGGGCAAATCTGGCAAAGCCAACTTTACGGTCTTGGCGTGACAATCCAAGATAGCATGATACGGGGACAACCAATCCATCCCTAATATAACGTCAAAATCCACCATGTCTAAGAGCAATAAATCAACACGGGCCTCAAGACCCTCAAACACTACCACACATGAACAATAAACTCAGTCGACCACTATAGAATCACCCACCGGTGTAGATACATAAACAGGAATACCCAAAGCATCACTAGGCATAGCCAGGTAGGGTGCAAAATAAGACGACACATACGAATACGTAGACAAAGGGTAAAATAGCACTGAAGTACCTCTAATACAAATCAGAATGGTACCTGTAATGTCTGCACCTGAAGACTCAGCCTCTGGCCTAGCTGCTGGCTGGCCTCTACCTCTGGCGACCTGAACTCTACCTCTACGACCTCTACCTCCACCTCTAACACATCTGCCACCGCCTCTAGCTGGTTGGGCAGGCTGTGGAACCTCCGATGCTTGAATCATAGCACGAGAACTCTGATGCTAGAAGCTGCCATAAACTCGAGGACAATATCTGACAATGTGCCTCGGATCATCACAAGCATGGAAAGACCTCGTCTGCTGTGGCTGAGCACCCCTTAACCTCGGAAAAACCCTCCTGTTGTGACCATACTCACCACACTTATAACATCTACGCGAACGCTGCAGCGGAGGGAACTGAGGCTGACCCTGTCGACCTGAATGACCACCTGAAGTACCATGAGTGACCTGGAGAGCTGACTGAAAAGTCCTGGGAAGATGGCCTCTACCATAAGAACCTCTACCTCCTGACGAGGTACCACTGAATCTGCCTGCATGACAGGGCCTTTTATCCGACCCATGACTACCTCCTTGTGGAAGAGCTATCTCAACTCTACAGCCCACATTGGCTGCCTCCTGAAAAGTGATCTCACTCTGGGCCTGAGCCACTATACCCAGCTTACCTTCCATCGCTGGCGAAACCACTGGAAGCAAACTCGCTCGAATGACACCCTCTATGAGGCCTACCCATTGGACTAGAACGTTCTGAAGAACTGGGGTGGCAATGAACCCTTCTGGGACCTGAGCTGGGCCCACCGGAACTGCTGGGACGGGAACCTCCTCCTCGAAATCAACCTGAGGCTCTGCCACTGGGGCTGCTATTGGGGTCTCGGACTGCTGAGCGGTAGATGAAGAAGCGCGTGTTCTCGCCATCTGCGGGGGAACAGAATAGAAATTCAATCGGTACTTGAGAAATAGAACCGCATGACAAGAAAGAACAAATGTGAAACTTTCCTAACTCTGTAGCCTCTGGGGGATAAATACAGACGTCTCCGCACCGATCCCTCAAACTCTACCGAGTTTGTCCGTGAGTTGTGAGACCTATGTAACCTAGTGCTTTGATACCAACTTGTCGCAACCGGGATTTCCTACCCTCGGGAGTCGTGATGGCGCCTACTAATAAGAGCTAGGCAAGCCAATTATCAAATACCTCTTTTAGCAAACATCGACAATATTAACAACAATGAAGCATTTAATGAATAAAGCAGAAGTGTCAAATAAAATTTACTAAATGAAATGCGGAAGTTTAACAATCCTCTACCCAAGACTGGTGTCACAATACTCACGGACGTCTAGAAAATACTAAATACAAGGTCCGAATGAAGCATAGAACTGTCTGCTACGGTACAATGATAACAAACTGAATAAAATGAAAAGGACTCAGCAAGGCTACCTCGAATGTCCCTGGACTAGAGACTCGCTCCCAGAATGCTACTGCTACTCAAATACTGCTCCAACACCTAGATCTGTGCAAAAAGATGCACAGAGTGTAGCATCAGCATACCCAACCCCATGTGCTGGTAAGTGCCTAGCCTAACCCTGGCGAAGTAGTGACGAGGCTAGACCGGACTACCAAACAAACCTGTGCAGTTCAAATATATATATACGCAATAGAAGAGAATAAAGAAATTTAACAAGTCAAGAGAGAGGGGGGCATGCTTTAGGGGCTGTAGCAGTTTAGAATACAAGGTCCATAAATAAGGAATGAAACGGTACAACTACAAAGTCAACGAGAGTAATAATCAAAACATGGCACGGAATGTCCCTTCGTGCATTAATAATCAAAACATGGCACGGAATGTCCCTTCGTGCATTAATAATTAAAACATGGCACGGAATGGTCCTTCGTGCATTAATAATCAAAACATGGCACGGAATGGTCCTTCGTGCATTAATAATCAAAATATGGCACGGAATATTCCTTCGTGCATTAATGATCAAAACATGGCACGGAATATTCCTTCGTGCATTAATGATCAAAACATGGCACGGAATGTTCCTTCGTGCATTAATGATCATAACATGGCACGGAATGTGCATTAATAATCAAAACATGCACGGAATGTTCCTTCGTGCATTAATAATCAAAATATGGCACGGAATGACACTTCGTGCTTAAATATTCACTCTTCCTCACCCAATCAACAATCACAACGAAACGGGGCGAGGGGATAGACAAACAACATTAAATATTTCGGCAAGGGAGAACAAAGCAAAATAGCTAAATCCCGGCAAGGGAGCAACAACAATATGTTCAAACATCCCGGCAAGGGAGATAATCAATATACCCAAAACGTCCCAGCAAGGGAATAATCACATCTCTTTCTATTACGTTCATTTCTTACTTTATAATCAAGTCAAAAATCGATCCAACGCTCCAAGGAGTTTACAAATCATATTTCCTTCTCATTCTTTTCATATCATATAGAAACCATCAATTAACAAGGAGGAGTCACTACCGAATCCCAAATAAGCACAAATAAGGACTCATGGTCATGCTAGACACCGGTGTATAGATACTCGTCACCATGCCTATACACCGTACTCAAAATTTAGCAATTAGCAAATAATACTCTAATCTTATTCCCTCAAGCCAAAGTTAGATCAAGAACTTACCTCAAATGCTCCAAAAATCAACTCAAGCCTCTAGTGCAGCTTTACCCCTCGAATTCGACTCCAACTCAATCAAATCTATGAAATAATGACTTTACAATATCAATAATAGCTAAACAAATCAAACACAATGCCTAAACATAGATTCCCAACCTTTCTTCCAAAAATTCCAAAATCGCACCCGGGCCCGCTTGGTCAAAACACGAGGTTCGAACCAATTTCACGTTACCCATTCCCCCACGAGCCCGGATATACAACTTGTTTTCAATTTTGACCCCAAAACGAGGTCTAAATCAAACAAAATTGAAAAGCCCTAATTTTATCCAGTTTCCCCAATTTACACCTTAAATTACATGATTTGAACCTAGGAACTGAATAAATGATGATAGAAAATGAAGAAAACGAGTTAGATAATACTTACCCAAGAAGCTTTAGTGAAGAAGAGCTCTAAAGATCGCCTATAGGCTGTGGAGAAGATGAGTTCGTGTGTTTTGGGTGAAAAATCCTGTCAATGTTCTGTTTTGGGTATTTAAAATCGCTGGGCAAAATTGCTCTATGCGATCGCGGAAAGGGCATTGCGATCGCATAGAGGAAAGGTTATTGGTCACTGCGATCGCGATGAGGCAAATGCGAACGCATAGAGGAAATATGACTGGGCAAGAAAATGCTCTATGCGATCACGAAGTGGACAATGCGATCGCATAGGGACGGGAAGGCTGGGAATTGCGATCGCACAAGGGCTGTTGCGATCGCATAGAACAAATCTAGGCTCTTGAAATTTTTACACTATGCGATCGCGGAAGAAGCTATGTGATCGCATAGAACAACGTACCAGATATCAGAACTGAGCATTTTCTACAATTTTTACTAAGTTCAAAACACCCCGAACCACCTCTGAATCACTCCCGAGCCCTCGGGGCTCCTAACCAAATACACACACTAACACAACAACCTCATACGAACTTAACCGAGCAATCAAATCGCCAAAACAATATCAAAATCAATGAATCAAACCTCAAAATCATCTAACTTCATAAACTTCAATTTTTAGATATTTAGGTCCGAAATACGTCAAATGACGGCCAATTTCGACCAAATTTCACATAAAGCGCTTAAACCATATATAAGACTTGTACCGGGCATCGGAACCAAAATACGAGCCCGATACCACAGTCTTTTAATTAATTTTTCATTTCCATTTTCCTTAATAATTTATGAAAAACAATTTCACAAAAAAATTCTTTTCTCGGGCTCTAGACCTCGCAATTCGACTCCGGGCATATGCCCGAGACCCATATTTTTGTACGGACCCTTCGGGACCGTCAAATCACGGGTCCGGATCCGTTTACAAAAAATATTGACCAAAATCAACTTTAATCATTTTAAAGCCACATTTTTAAATTTTTCACATAATTTAACATATAAACTTTCCGGCTACGCGCCCGGACTATGCACGCAAATCGAGGCAAGTAAAAATAAAGTTTTCAAGGCCTCGGAAGCACGGAATGAAAGAGAAAACAGGTGATGACTCTTTGGGTCGTCACAAAAATCATCATTGTATACCGGCTGATCAGGTGGTTGTGCGTATATAATGCCATATATATATATATATATATATATAATGCCATAACATCATCACGCCTCTGAGGGCATACCATCATATCATCTCGGCCACTGTGGGCAAATCATCAACATATACCAGTTGATCAAGTGATGGTGCGTATATAATGTCGTAACCTTTTTCCATATACATACATATATATATATATATATATATATATATACGCGTATATAACGCCGTCTGAGTCATGGGTCAATGTACATGTATAAATGCATGAAAAGTACATTAATAAAATATTTCGGAATGTCATAAGACCATTTTGCCTTTGAGTAATATCGTAAAATAAACTCTTTCAAACTTTCGTATTTTTCTGAGACCCATGAAAAGATGATATATTATTACGACACATGAAAATTCAAGGACATACAACAACAACAACAACAACAACAACAACAACAACAACAACCACCCAGTATAATCCCACTTAATGGGGTTTGGGAAGGGTAGTGTGTACGCAGACCTTACCTCTACCCTGAGGTAGAGAGGCTGTTTCCAAATAGACCCTCGGCATCCTTCCCTCCAAGAACTTCCCACCTTGCTCTTGGGGAGACTCGAACTCACAACCTCTTGGTTGGAAGTGGATGTTGCTTACCAACAGAGCAACCCCTCTTGTCTTAAAAATTCAAGGACATAGATATCTCGAATACTTCTATGAATAGAGTCATTTATGAAATTTGTGACTTTGCTCGTTAAATTCAACAGAAAACTTTTCATTCAATGGTCTTACCTTATACTTGAGTTGACATCATACACTTAGCACTTCCCTACGCACTGTAAGACAGGATCAATATTTGTATAGTCCATCTACTTAAACATTACTGCTCCTAAGAGTTAAAGGCTCCGACGAGCAAATCGTGACAACTAATTTGTTTTCTTTTTCCTGTAAAGATTGCCATTAACTGCATAAAATAACTTCTTACCGCACACTAGACCATAGTACTTTGCGATCATCTGGTCCTTGATTTCTTTAATTTCCAAATGACATGGACAGTTCTAAAGTGAAGATTCCAAGGGATGTAGTAAGTGGCAATCTATTTTAGTACATTAATTTTTTATATAAATAGTGCTACCAGGGATACTATTACTCTCTAACCAGACTGAGGATCATCAACAATAATATTGTAACTATACATCCATGAATAGCAAATTTATATTAACACCAAAGGACATTTATATGTGTTAAATCTCACCTATAACTAAAATATGACCTAACCAAACTATAGGACAGCTCATAGATTAAGTTGATAAATTAAAACATCAAAAAGATAACCTACCTGACCATGCTTGTAGCTTCTACGGCTTTTACGGCAAGCGTCTGGTATGGAATTAAATGTCTCAACCTGTAGTGTCTCACCAGCTACAAGTGTCTTATCAACCATATCTACTGCAGCACAATCCTTATAAGCCTTGCAACAGCACGTAATAAGCTTCTGATATTGAGAAGATGTTTGCTCAAACTCCAACTCATCATGAAATTTGTTGAATTCAAGAACAACATCTTCAATCTTCCGTAACATACGTGTCAATTGAGGATCTTAAACCTTTCTTAGACTTTGCCACCTTCCAATTTAACTAATGAGTCACTAAGTGAATAAAGGGGGCTGCCACGTTATGAAGCTTATCAAGCCTATCCAAGTATATTTAATTACTTAGTTAATCTCCCACTAAAATAGTTAATTATTCAGTTATTCACCAAATTAAGAATTATTTCAAATTACTTAAAATACTACTCACTTTTACCATATTTTATATACACTACTATCAGGTACTTTACTATCGTGGTCATATGGTACCATATAAAATTAATACATATATTATAATTTTATTAAAACACCTATGAAAAATACATATATTTTCTCAACTTCTAATTTTTCTAATCTCATACAAAGAGTACAAATTTTCATACGCTTAATTTTAAAAATGATAAAAAGGATAGCCTTCTTCTCTTGTGAGAAAATAATTTATATCTTTACAATAAAGAAAGTCTCCTAAACTTTCTCATATGACATATGGGTAAAATTGTAAAATATATGTTTTATTTTTTTTTTTTTTTAAAGAGAGTATAAAATCAGAAGTGAACAGCTAAAAGTAACGGAGGGAGTAATAAAATGCAAGTACAACTGCCAATAAACGAGACCCCTTAGGCCATTCCAAAGTGCCAATGTTTTGGTAAAAAAAAAGGTATGGATGTCTCATGGTTATTTTTTTCTAAATAACTTGATCAAATCAAGGAAGAGTACACGTAACATTATATGTCACTTGGATATCTAAAATTCATACATGACAACTCAATTTACTGAATATTTTGATTATTGAAGCTACTAATACTATCAAAATTATGAAGATACTTCTGTGTAAATGTTTCAAATTGGTACAAATATTTGTGACTAATGCAGTATTTTCTTTTTAATAATTGAAAGTATATTATACGTAGTCAATACCTGGTTTAGTTTAATTTATTTTATTTTATTCTTTTCTAAAATTTATCATTTTGATTTAGTTGTTAGCTTTTGTTGTTCAGTTGGCCGGATTAGTAGACGATCATCTATCTCAAAAGCAAAATTAAATTATTGAGGGTAATGGAGTAACTCTTCATATTTGTACTAAACTACAAAGGGATCTTATATATTACATCGTGCGACTGCTTTTATTTTTTATTTTTTTTAAATGTAATCATCATATATATATATATATATATATATATATATATATATATATATATATATAGGTATCAAGGTTGTTAAACTTACGGGTTGTAACACTCATAGTCTTCTCCGATGATCTGATCTCTCAACCTGTTTTTCCACCGGCAGTAGTACTGGCCATTAAAGAGTGAAGGCCTAACAGTGGATTGTCCTTTCCAGTTTTCAGGTGGTGCACTCATCTTAATCTGTTCCTAAGGTGTTAGCCTCTTCAAGGATAATCTGTTCTAATACCAATTGATGCTTTATACTTCAATACCACACAAGAGGGAGGTGATTGTGTGGTGACCAATTTTTCGCTTAAACTGATTATGGAAGGACCTGGTTCTTCTAAGTGTTCCTTAACCTACTATTGCAGAAATAGTAAATGCGGAAAGTAAAGAACACAAGTATTTTTATATTGAAAATACCTGGCTCAAAAAGTAAAAATACCACGACCTACTTTCCAGTAGGATTTTTCCAAACTCTCCACTAAAATCACTGAGCCAAAAACTGCATTTACAAAAACTCTTTTGTAAACCTAGGACGAATTCTAATCCCGTTGTAGCACACCAACTTCTAACTATTGCGACAATTTCAAGTTAACTCTAATTTGAAAACTCTGAGTACCTATTACAATTGCCTCTAGATAAAACTGAAAGGTACAATATGAAACCACCTACAATCACTGAACAACAATAAAAGACCAACACTTGGAACTGGTTCAATTAGCTTCAGGTTTGCACACTTGAATCATACACGAACTGCTTGCAAAATTGCCTTGCTATTTTGCTCTTAATTCACGTTTAACTTCTGGTTATGTGTGTTACCTGTAAAAGAGAATAATACTGATATTTATAGAGTTAGTAAATAGAGATTGACTAGAATTCTAATGCTACTCTTCCTTGGTGGAAGAGTTCTAGTTGATATCAACCTCTAACTCCTTCCCTTTCTTAAACCGTGTTCTCTTTGAGTAAGGAGTCATTCTCCTTATCAATTATGCAACCTTTTCAATGAGGATCATGCGATATCAAATCTGTTAAGTTAAGTTTATCTCCTTCACATGCCTCCCTCATGCTCAAGTTTATTCACGTCTATGCTTCACTGAGATGGACCCGGTTCATGTCTGAGTTCCTTTGTTAGTCTTCAAAACTAACCTTTACTTGGGCCAACAGAGGGTGTCACGCCCCGAACCTGGGCCTGGACGTAACACAGCACTTAGTGCCTGACAGCATGTGACAGAGCGAACCAACTGGTTGGCTGAATCAACATGTGATATCATAACATACTGAATACGGAAGATAAACTAACACATGTAGATATACTGAAAGTCTGGATGATATAAATCAAAGTGCGGAAATACTAATACAATTTTGAAATATATTTGCATCCAACATGTCTTAACATAAAAAGTCTGAGACTCTGTCTAACTGTTACTCTAGTCTATGAAGCCTCTATTGAAGTACTGAAAATAGTAACTATATGTAAATACTGAAAGGTTGTAAAGTAATGATAATTCCCCGAAAGAACTGGGGATCACCAAATAGCTAGTACGAGAATCCTAGCACTCTGCATCGTCGACCTGTAAATCAATCCCTTCACTGTGAGATGAAGGCCCCAGGCAAAAAGGGACGTCAGTACATTTGAATTGTACTGGTATGTAAAGCAACTGAAAAAAAATTATAAATGCTAAAACTGAAACTAAGCTGATAACTGAGAATTTATAATTGATAACTGAAAGAATAATTATTGCAACTGAAGCTAAAATGATAACTGATAACTGATATCAGAATTAATAATTGGTAACTGAACTGATAACTAGAATTAACTGATAATTGGTAATTGATATGATAACTGATAACTGAACGGTAACTAATAATTGAACTGAAAGGAAGTAAGGATATGAATACTCCCTCTTCTGAATGATGAACAACCTGTTTATCTGAATATTAAACTGCGGCCTCAAGCCCAATATATATATGTGCACAAATTGCGGCCTCGGGCCCAACTATACCTATACATAACTGTGACCTCAGGTCCGAAATGCATAAAGCATAAACTGCAGCCTCAGGCCCAAAGATGCATAAAGCATAAACTGCGGCCTCAGGCCCAAAGATGCATAAAGCATAAACTGCGGCCTCAGGCCCAAAGATGCATAAAGCATAAACTGCAGCCTCAGTCCCAAAGATGCATAAAGCATAAACTGCGCCCTCAGGCCCAAATACAAGTGTTCAACATTCGGGGATTTAAAATCAGGAACTGAGAATCATACTGCAATATATGCTAGTGAAATACTGAATCACACTGAGTTACATAATACTGGAATACTAAATAGGACTAGACTGGGACATGTATTCTTGAACTGATTATGAACACTGAAACTTCAACTATTTATGACATGTTGAGTAAGCTACACTAAGACTTAGGGACATCAAGCCCAAGTCTATATTGAGTACGAACTGAGCTCACAACGTTCAGAATGAAAGTCATGAACGAGTTATGAAGCTAGGGAATAGAAGTTCTCCAACTATTCAAGGAACTAGGCTTCTATATTTCTGAGGCAATTGATACGTCGTAAAAGAAACGTAATGTGGGGAGAATTATCAAAATTTCCAAACATAGAGAGTTAGCTTCACATACCTTAACTTCCTTCTCTTGAGCATAATACAACATTCGCCAACCCTTTCAACTTTAATCTATATCAATACAATTCAAATGGATTCCAAATTAGCAACAATATCCATGTTTTGGTCACTTAGGCATTTTATCAAACACTTGGTGAGTGTAAAGCTTCATAATCCCTATCAATGGTGTTTCTACACCCAATAACCAATTCTCTTGCTCTTGGATAAATTCTAAAGTCTCAAATGGTTATAATCAATATTATTATGTATCACCCATAAGGTAAACAACACCCTTAACTAATAAAGTTCCATTAAATAAACATCTTTCAATCTCTATAATAGTTGTGTAATTAAATTGGAAACTTATGGTTTCCAATCACCATACCAAGAGTTCCAATACTTATTCATACTCATATTCCCTTAATAAATCCATACATGTAAGTCTAAGGGTGTAGGATTACCTTTTTAAAAGAAATCTTGCAAAACCCTCCTTTGAGTTCTTGAAGGAATTTCTAAAAGATCTATGTGTTTTATGAGTAGATTTTATCAATACTAGTGTAAGAATGATGGAATTTCACACCAAGTTAATGGAGATTGCTTACCTTGAAGATGGGAGGGGTTGGGAGGTCTTGAGAGGGTGGAAGAAGACCCCAAAAATTCGTCCAAATGAACTAGGGAAAAATGAACCCTGAAATTGGCTTAAAAGAGCTGGGACTGGGGCGCGTCTACTCTAGCGAAGTGTCGTCGCTTCGCTGTCCATTGCTTTCAAGGGAAGAAAAAATCTGCGTCTACTTTGGCGAAGCGATCTCGCTTCGGTGTCCACCAAAATAACTGGGTGGTATGTCTTTAGTAATTTGGTCATAACTTCTTGTAGGAATGTCCACATGACGAACGGTTTGAAGTGTTAGAAACTAGACTCAAAGATCTTTTATTTTATAGTTTGTGAATCACATAGTACCTTATATAAATGTATATATCCTCGTCCAAAGTATAGTCTTGTGCGTGCTCATTTAGAATTTTAGTCTATCATGTAATTTTCCAACTTGGCCTAGACTTAGGTCTTTCCTTGGACCCCAAATCACTTATGATATGCCTCGTACTCTTATTATCATAAACAATTGATAACCATCACATTAATACTTATCCACAAATGATTAAAATATACGGGGTGTTACAGTATCTCCCCCTTGGGATCATTCGTCCTCGAATGATTGTCCTGGCTGCATCTTCGGCTAACTCCGGACCTTAAATGGGTCTGGTGGGTACATGAACTTTCATTAACACATGCATACTAAACTGAATGAATAAATGATTACTGAACTGTTGAGATGCTGAACTGAATGACTACTGCATTGACTGAATATTGGTCTGTCATGGATACGTGAATACTGAACTAACATGGGTAAATGAATATTGAACTGGCACGAATATTTGAGTAATCTGAGCACTAAGCTGGCATGAATGTCTAAGTCTTGGACTAACATGAGTAGCTGAGTATTGAGCTGACATGAGTATCTGAGTACTGAACTGACATGAGTATCTGAGTACTGAACTGACATGAGTATCTGATTACTGAAAACTTGAATGTTATAACATGACATGTGAAATACTGATTGTACCACCACTAATTATGGTGACAATTCCAACTCATAATCTAATTGATCGATCCTTCGCAAGAATCTATATGGCCCAATATAGCAGGGACTATGCTTTCCTTCTTCCCAAATCTCATAACGCTTTTCATAAGCGACACTTTCAGAAATACCCAATCATCAACTTGAAACTCTAGGTCTCTATGCCGCATATTCAAATAGGATTATTTTTTTTCGGCAGCTCTGAGTTGTCTTCAAATGCTCTTGAATCCACTTAACTTTCTCTATAGCCTGATAGACCAAATTTGGTCCCATCACTCCCTTTCACCAACTTTAGATGAACCAATTGGTAATCTACACCTTCGGCCATAAAAATCATGCTTTCAATTCAAAATGAGGAGATAATCCTATTATAAGGTCCATATTTACCATCTCCACTAAAAGATGTGTGTGTTCTGAGATAAACACTTGGTTTTCTGCTGCTCGAGTTTCACTTGCTGATAATTCAGACACTTGGACACAAAGTCTGCAACCTTCTTTTTCATGTCATCCCACCAATAAGTCTCCTGGAGATTATGATACATGTTTGGGGAACCTGGGTGGATAAAATACCTGGACATATGGACTTCTAACATCTTCCTCCCTCACTAAGTCCATCTATGGTTGGAACACATTCTATGGGGGCACCTCAAAGTACTATCATCTACCCCTTGTTCAAAAGCCATAGTCTTGTGTTTGTGAATTCCTTCCTTCAGCTGCAAAAAGTAGGGATCACCAAACCATTTCTCCTTCACTTCAGCTACTAAGGAGGAACATGTCCTGTTCTAGATAACAACTCCACTATCTTTGGTGTCCGAAACTCAAACTCCTGCCTTGGCTAAGCAACGAACTTCTTTCAACATAGTTCCCTTTTCTACCTCATTCATGAGCTATACTTCCCACACTTGATTATCTTCCTAAGCACTTTCTGAAAATACTAATAGTATTATTGTGAGCTAAGTCTTTGACTTGTATTCCAAAATTAGAGTCTCGTGCAACGCCACTACCCTCATAACACATAAATAGGCATGGTTTTACAGCTTTTCTGTGATCACTTTATCATCAATAACTAAGCTCGGTGATCATTCTACTCACTTTATGTTTCTTACACATGCTAGACTTATTCTTTGTGGTAATTATACAATTTCCTTATTACCGAACTGATTTTCTTTTTCATATTCCATGCTAACTATTTGGGTTTCAAATCTCTAACTGGACTTACTGAAAAGTTTCACATCACCCCTTAGACCAAATATCTTATACTTGTGGATCCTTCTCTTTTTGTTGGGATCCAAATAACTTTCCTTATTTTCTGTAATTCCTTGCACTCTACGTCAATGACGACTCATTTTCCAATTTACTCCTAAGCTAGAAAAACTAAATTATTCATATAACGGAAAGCTAATGTACCCACAACTATCATACACCATCTTAATAATTTAACTCTGCTTACACTATCAATCTTGGAAAAACCACATTTCGAAAATTCCTAAAAGTTATTCTTCTACTGCTTGCTCTTTTACTACTAGTTATTTTTTTTCCACTGTCATTGTACTTCGGGTTTAACTTAAACTCTTTGGGTTTTAACACATGTTCGGTATTTCAAACTATCATCCACTCACAAGAGTTAACTCGGCTAAGTGAATCAAATCTTACCTCTACTAGCTCTGCTGAAATTGCTAATTCACGGTATTTACTCAAAACTTATTTACTATTCTTTTACTAATCACCTGCTAGCATCATGCTTTCTTGCTCTACTTTGAATAATTAAAGTGAAGAATAAGTTTTATCCTAACTTCCCTCATCATCTGACCATATTCTCTTGCCGTACACTATTATTCTTTTTGAACTATGCATATGGATCACACTTAGAGAAATTTCATCTGTCTTAAACAAAATTGGAATATCTAACCCCAAACTTTCTATACACTTCAAAATCAATTCAGATTATAAACCTCCGGCCTAAACACATAGTCACATCATGTGAAGGGGGAACTGTCATATCTTTTATCTCACAATAATAGCCACTTCGTATACAAATTCACTAACATGGTACTTTCTAGTTCTGATTTGAATAAATCTAACCAACTTAAAATCATTCCCTAAAATTCAATGTCACCTGCTCTTGGTCCTCATTTCGTACATCATATTATTCTTAGCTATATTTCCCTTAGGCTATTTTCTATCCAAAACTATAGTGATCAATTCTATGCCTGCTGTGGTTGAATTATTAACCTGTTACACTGTGAGGTCTGACATGCGGATACACTGCCATACACATCTGATAATTACTTCATTCACCATCCGGTGAGTCTTGGGTCTTAATACCTAAAACATGCAAAGATGTCGTTATAATCACTATTACTTACATTTGCTTTGAGCATCCATATACATCACTGTATACTCACAAGTCTCCATAAATTTTGATACACTAAAAATTGGATATTTGGTAAACATATAACTGAATACTGGCGTACTAAATAACCATAAACCTGCTAACTGAAAGGCCGCTAACTGGTAATAAGATAAACTGACAACCATAAAACATGATAACTGCTTTTGTACTTTCTGATTAGGTTATGCTCTAATCTGTACTAATATCTATTACATCCCACTTTCAACATCCCCTCAAATCTCATTTGTTACCAACATGTACTCCATAGATATAGCCAATGGGCAATTGTCCTCTCTAGAACCTTAGGTTTTTCCTGCACGTTGCTTGGGCATCCAATACATTTGGAATTCGATAGGAAGAGAAGGTTAACTATTGCTCTAAGCTTCATGGCACGATCTAGAGTAGAAATAAGTGAGACGATCCTGAATGTCCTGGTAGTTAACCGTTTATATGAGTGATTGGCACACACATATAAAGGAAACTCCACTGGACACGGCTTTATAGACTCCCTAAGACTCTTGAACCTAGGGCTCTGATACCAAACTTTGTTACGCCCCGAACCTGGGCCTGGACGTAACACGGCACTAGGTGTCTGACTACATGTGTCCGAGCGTACCAACTGGCTGGTTGAATCAACATGTGATATCATAACATACTGAATACGGAAGATAAACTGACACATGTTGATATACTGAAAGTCTGGATGATATAAATCAAAGTTCAAAAATACTAATACAATTCAGAAACATATTTGCAGCCAACATGGCTTAACATAAAAAGTCTGAGACTCTGTCTAACTGTTACTCTAGTCTATGAAGCCTCTATTGAAGTACTAAAAACACTATCTATAAATACTAAAAGGCTGTAAAGTAATGATAATGCCCCGAAAGAAATGGGATCATCAAGTAGCTGGTACGAGAATCCTAACGTTCTGCATCGTCGACCTGTAAATCAATACGTGCATTGTGAGATGCAGGCCCCGAGAAAAAAAGGACGTCAATACATTTGAATTGTACTGGTATGTAAAGCAACTGAAAGAAAAAAATTATAAATGTTAAAACTGAAACTAAGCTGATAACAAAGAATTTATAATTGATAACTGAAATAATAACTATTGAAACTGAACCTGAAATGATAACTGATAACTAATATCAGAACTGATAACTGGTGACTGAACTGATAACTGAGAATTAACTAACAATTGGTAACTGATATAATAATTGATAACTGAACGGTAACTAATAATTGAACTGAAAGGAAGTAAGGATATGAATACTCCCTCTTCTGAATGATGAACAACCTGTTTATCTGAATATTAAACTGCGGCCTCAAGCCCAATATATATATATATGTGCACAAACTGCGGCCTCAGGCCCAATATATATATGTGCACAAACTGAGGCCTCGGTCCCAACTATACATATACATAACTGTGACCTCATGTCTAAAATGCATAAAGCATAAAATGCGGCCTCAGGCCCAAAGATGCATAAAGCATAAACTGCAGCCTCATGCCCAAAGATGCATAAAGCATAAACTGCAGCCTCAGGCCCAAAGATGCATAAAGCATAAACTGCGGGCTCAGGCCCAAATACAAGTGTTCAACATTCAGAGATTTAAAATCAGGAACTGAGAATCATACTGCAATATACGATAGTGAAATACTGAATCACACTGAGTTATATAATACTGGAATACTAAATAGGACTATACTGGGACATGTATTCTTGAACTGATTATGAACACTGAAACTTTAACTATTTATGACATGTTGAGTAAGCTACACTAAGACTTACGGACATCAAGTCCAAGTCTATATTAAATACTAACTGAGCTCGCAATGTTTAAAATGAAAGTCATGAATGAGTTATGAAGCTACATAATAGAAGTTCTACAACTATTCAAGGAACTAGGCTTAACTATATTTCTGAGGCAATTGATACGTCGTAAAATAAACGTAGTGTAGGGAGAATCATTAAAATTCCCAAACATAGAGAGTTATCCTCACATACCTTAACTTCCTTCTCTTGAGAATAATACAACATTCGCCAACCCTTTCAACTTTAATCTATATCAATACAATTCAAAGGTATTCCAAATTAGCAACAATATCCATGTTTTGGTCACTTAGGCATTTTATCAAAAACTTGGTGAGTGTAAAGCTTCATAATCTCTATCAATGGTGTTTCTACACCCAATAACCGATTATCTTGCTCTTGGATAAATTCTAAAGTCTCAAATGGTTATTATCAATATTATTCTTTATCACCCATAAGGTAAACAACACCCTTAACCAATAAAGTTCCATTAAATAAATATTTTCAATCTCTATAATAGATGTGTAATTAAATTGGGAACTTATGGGTTCCAATCACCATACCAAGAGTTCCAATACTTATTCATACTCATATTCCCTTAATAAATCCATACATATAAGTCTAAGGGTGTAGGATTACCTTTTTGGAAGAAATCTAGCAAAACCCTCCTTTGAGTTCTTGAAGAAATTTCTTGAAGATCTATGTATCTATGAGTAGATTTCATCAATACTAGTGTAAGAATGATGTAATTTCATACCAAGTTAATGGAGATTGCTTACCTTGAAGATGGGAGGGGTTGGAGGTCTTGAGAGGGTGGAAGAAGACCCCAAAATTCATCCAAAAGAACTAGGGAAAAATGAACCCTGAAATTGGCTTAAAAGAGCTGGGACTGGGGCGCGTCTACTCTAGCGAAGTGTCCTCGCTTCACTATCCATTTCATTCAAGGGAAGACAAAAATCCGCGTCGACTTTAGGAATCAAGCTCGCTTCGCTGTGCGCTAAAATAACTGGGTGGTATGTCTTTAATAATTTGGTTATAACTTTTTGTAGGAATGTCCAAATTACGAACGGTTTGAAGCGTTAGAAACTAGACTCAAAGATCTTTCATTTTATAGGTTGTGAATCATATAATACCTTATATAGATGTAGATATTCTCGTCCAAAGTATAGTCTTGTGTGTGCTCATTTATAATTTTAGTCTATCATGTAATTTTCCAACTTGGCTTAGACTTAGGTCTTTACTTGTTTCCCCATGTCTCGTACGCTTATTATCATAACCAATTGATAACCATCACATTAATACTTATTTAGTGCATCCACAACTGATTCAAATTTACGGGGCGTTACAGAGGGTCTCCTGAAGTGTAGGGGTGGCAACAGGCGCCTCGGGTGCCTGTCCCCCAACTAGAGCTACTATTGGCTCCTTTGTCACATCTCGGGAAAGTAATCTAGCCACACCACGTGCTCCTCCTCGGGCTCCGCCCTGCGCCGGGCCTCTTGCCACTCTAAAAGGGGCACGGGTGTCTGACCATCGGATGCAGCAGTGTGTGTCCTCACCATCTATGAGAGCATAGAAAGTCAAAGATTAAGTTTTCGAAGTCAACCAATTCACACAATAAGAAATAAAAAAAATGAAGTTTTCCTATCAATTATGTAGCCTCTAGAAGATAAGTACAATTGTCTTTGTACCAATCCGCAAGACTCTACTAGACCTGCTTATGACTTGTAACACTTACGACCTAGAGCTCTGATAACAACTTGTCATGATCTCAATTTTCCTCTATAAGATGTCATGATGGAATCTAGTCTCTACGACTAGGTAAACCTAATATTCAATAATAGCTTGATAAAAATAATTAACAGAAATGCTAAAACGGTTTAATAAACTCATAAAGCTACCGAAATAGAATCTCAACAAATACTTTCCCAAAGTCGGTGGAACCGAGACATAAGATCTACAGAGTAAGCTAAAATGTCTACTACATCACTGTCTGAATTAAAACACAATAGTAAAAGATAAAGGAAGGTGAATCCGAGGCCTGGGAATGATGAGCATGCATAACTTGAAGTCTCTTTAAAGTAACTAACGGTCGCTCACTAACGTCCGACACGAGTAGACATACTTAGATCTGCACAAAAATAATGTGCAAAAGTGTAGTATGAGTACACTACAATAGTAACCAGTAAGTATCAAGCCTAATATCGGTGGAGTAGTGATGAGGCTAAGTCAAAACACCTACTAGGATATAATTAACAAGTAGTGGAAAGCGGAGAAATATGTAATATGAAACAAGTCGATAACACAAGCTAGTGAAAGGGTTGTAAGCATAGAAACAACATAAATGAAACAACTGAGAAGAACCATAATTGCCATATACGGACAACAACGGATAGAATAAGAAAGATCAAAGCAACAAGAATCACTCTTACCTAATTTCTCTTTGCAACAAGATTTAACAACAAGAATCACAACGAGGTATGCCCTCGCGTACGATAAAAAATTATAACCTAGGTACCACCTCGTATATAACAAGAATCACAACCGAGGTACCGTCTCGTATTTATATTTTTCAATTTCGATTACAATCTTTCATTATACCACCACGTGATCCTTACATTTAAATAGTTTTGAAAATAGTTTTTCCGAAATAGATACACGCATTTTAACCTACCTTATGACACCTTGTGGCTTCATGTAATTCTCTTACAAGCAACACGCACATAAGTCCCACCTTGTACCGCCACATGCACATTAACCTAGCCTTATATCACCGCATGCAAGTCAGTATCACATCACAATAACAATTCGTACCACAAGTGTCTATATGTCACAACTTGCCAATAATCAACAATATCAATATTTTTACAATACTAGACCATGGCTCAACCACGTAGTGTACAAAAATATCAACAATAACAACGAACATAAAATTCTCAACAAGAAAGATATCTCAACAATTAATAACTTCACCCCAATGTGGTACGACTTTCACAACTTAAACACTAGTAACTCAACCATGAGAAAGATAATGTGTAACCACGTACTAAATACAAATACTCACAATGGGAGAGATAACATGACTTCAAATAAGAATAATAGCAGTAAAAGAGACAACTTATAATAATAATTTCAAATAATGTTAATCAATGATGAAAGAGATAACATATCAATGACTTAAAATAATGATAATCAATAATGAAAGAGATAACATGTAACAATAAAAGGAGCGACAAGTTCAACTAAAGCATGAGAGTAATTTATCAAGTAGGATGTAGAACAAGTGTTAAACAAGTCATTTAAGACATGTAAGGATAGACTAACACAAGTAAGAATCGATTGACTATGAGAATTTAGAACATGATATGATATTTAAATTAAAGCATGGATAGAGTCTACGTAGCCTAAAACAATCAAATACTACGTACAACCTATGTACCCACTCGTTACCTTTCGTACACGGCTTTCACATAGCATAAAAGACACAATCAATCCCTAATCATAAGGGTTAATTCCTCTACACAAAGTTAGGCAAGATATTTATCTCAACTAGGCCAATTAAACCCTTGAAAATAGCTTTTCCCCTAAAATTCCCCTCCGCGCGGCTAAAATCTAACCAAAATCGACTTAATATCATCAAACAATGTAAAGGGAATCAATTGCAAAAGATAAAGCTAAGATCTTTAACTTTTCTCAAAAAGTCAATCCGGGGCCTGCCCGGTCAAAACCCGATCCAATAGTAGATTCCAACTACTCATGGCCCCACGAGTTCATATATATGATTAGTTTTAAATCCGAGTCCAAATCGACTCTCAAAACTCAAAATCTTATTTTTCAAAAACTTGACAAATTTTCACTTTGCTTCACATGATTTTGATGTTAAAATCTGAGATATATTGATGGGATATGATTGGAAATAGATTAGAATCACTTACCCAAAGTTTGAAGATCAAAATCCCCTCTCCAAATTGCCTCCTACCGAGTCTAGGGTTCTAAAATGAGAGAATGTAAGATGAAATTCTGACTTCCAGCTCATATGTTCAGCTGCAGTTATCGCAATTGCGACATGGGTTCGTAATAGCGGCACTGACAGGCTTGGGGAACTTCTCGCAAATGCAAAGAGGGGTTTGAAATTGCGAACCGTGTTGCCCACGCAAAAGCGACAGATTAGTCGCAAATATGAACTACCCAAAATCCTATATCACTTTGCAATTGCGAGCCAGGTATCGCAATTGCGACACCTGAGGCCCCTCCTTCTAAGCTCGCAATGGCAAACCTGGTGTTCAAAAATGCGATACCTGAAGCATCAGCACACCAGATTCTGCAATTCAGTCCAAAACACTCTAATACAAGTCTGAAACTCATCTGAGCCATCAGGGCTCCAAACCAAACATCCACACAAGTCTAAAAATATCATATGGACTCACTTGCATGATCAAAATACAAAAATAACATCTAAACCTACGAATCGAACAGTAAAAGTTTCAAAGTAAATTTCAAAAACTTCTAGAATTATAACCAAACATCCGAATCCTATCGAATCAACTCCAAATGATACTGAATTTTGCAGACAAGTTCTAAATAGTATAACGGACATATTCCAAGTTCCAAATCAAATTTCGAGCTCGATAGCTAAAAGCCAACCTACAGTCAAACTTTTCAACTTCAAATTGCCAAATTTCAGTAAAACGACACAAATCAACCTTTGGACTTTCGAAATCAATTTTGGACATACATTCAAGTCCAAAATTACGATACAAAACTATCGTATCCCATCGAAACACCATTTTGAGAGCTTCCCGAAATGAAACTAACCAACCCCTAAGTCATAAAACCATAAACGTACATGTATGAAGCATAAAAGGGGGTAACGGGGCAAAATTACACAAAATAATCGGTCGGATCGTTACAATACTGTTACTAGGTCTGAAATACCTAAAAATGATTTTCTACCTAATGATGATGTGTCCCTAGTCACACGTGTGGGAATAAGTAATCTGTTTAACAATGACATAATCACATATATGTTTCATCTACAAGTACAATCTTCTATCTATGTCAAAACTAACTACGGAACTAAACAGGATGGTTGCTTTCTTTCTTGAATTCTGCATTTTTCGGGAACTAAACTACATAATTTTTGTCTAAATACCCCTTTTCCTTTTCAAAACAAAGAAAATAATATTTGGGACATAAAATAAATTATCTCGTAATAATCCAAAAAATCCAATATTCCAAGATCAAATCTGAATATTAGAGGGAAAAATCAATGTCTTTTCTGTTCCAAACTATTTGACCATTATTCCAATGACTGGGTATGTACATACTTCTTACTGGAGTAGCAGTAAAGTTCTGATAATCGCTCTGGCCACATCAGAAAGCTCACGCACGGCTGTGTTTAAAGCAATGAGAGGTGAATTATTATCACCAAAATTTTTCTCACATTGATCAGCATCACCAGAAGACCCAACCACTGCATCTTCAGCAAACTTTGGATTCCCTTTTGTCAAAGCTTCAATGGCTTCTGGCACACTCGCCGTTAGGGTTACCTGTTAACAAATAGCACATAATTACATTGAAAGAAAGCTTTGAGGCGTGAAAAACTTTTGTCCCAGAAAAATATTTTATTTTGTTTGCTATAAGATTTAAGGGAACACAAACATTAATTACTTGACTGAACTCAGAATAAGTGTAGGATCTTACAGAATCACTGGCCAGTAGAATTTCTTATTTGAGAAAGGCTCAGATTAATAGAATTTGATTAGAAAATTTTACTTTGTACAGACATCTCTTTTCTTGAACAAGTATATTAGTAGTTAGACTTAAGACTTAAATTTAAAAATAAAGTTGATGAAAGAACTCAGACAGAGTCTAGGGTCTGACAAAATCACTAGACGTTAGAAGTTTCTTCAGGATATAGTAAAAACCAATAGAATATTACAAATTTAACTTGACTTCTTCTTTGAGGAAGGCTTATATTAATAGAATTAATTAAAAAACTTACTCTGAACAGACATCTCTTTTTTTTTTTTTGAACAACTATAGCAGTAAGAACTAAGACTTAAATTTAAAATAAGACTGGTATTCTTTTACAGAAGTAAATCCAAAAATTAAAAGTACTCCTTCTCTCCCAATTTATGTTGACATGAATTTTGAAAATCAAACTTCTTAATTTTAACTGTGAATTTGGACCTAGAATCATTTAAATTTTTTACATATTTGAGTGGAGGAAGTAGTCTTTAATTTATATAAAAATATAAATTAATTATGTACCTTGTAGGAGAAAGCACAATTCTTTAAAGGGACAATCCAGGCTGCCGGAGGATTTGACTGCTGAAGCTTGGAGATGGTGGCTGCCGCCTGCGTTGCTTGAACTTTGATGGCATCCACAATTATCAGCGCCAGCGTATTAACGTCGTCGTTGGCGCTGCGTGGGTCAGCGAGTAAGGTTTTGAGGCATAGCTGGACGTTGGGTGTGTTCTTGCATGTGTTTTGTACTAGATTTTTGTCGGCACTTGTTTGCAGTACTAAGGTCACAAACAACGCAAGATAAACTAAATTCTTCATCATCTTGAAAATGCTAAAACAACTAATACTAACAAGCAAATTTTCACGCTCTATTGCGGAATCAAAGGGAACTTAATTTGAATTGGGTGTAGACATTATGCCAAGGACTTCTTATATAGATTACTATGCTACTAGAAATGAAGAAAATCTAGATTACATGACATAATAGGGAAAATATTAAATTGTGGAATATTACCATTTATAAGTTATCCAGAATTAAGAAGAAGATTATTTACCTACTAAATTAAACATTTAGAATGAATATAATGGCAATAAATATTTTGACTTTCAACATGATTAATTTGTTTTCATTGACAGTTACGTGCCCCATCATATATTTTCAGCGAAATGTTTGACAAGCAACAAAAGGATTCACAATTTAACAGCATTGCAATCGACTTTTCTTCGTGAATCAATGCGTGCATTATTTAGTTTTATTTGGGATGAAATTACAAGTATATCAGATAATTTCTACAATTAATTAGTTTATCCTCGCGAAAAGAATATGGTGTTGCCTTTTTCTTATCTCTTTCCCTTTTTAGAGTGATTTTCGTAAGCGTTTTAGTTAAATAATTCTAGGCTCTTGTTTGATTGAAAGATCTTGGTAATGTAACGTACTTGTTCCCTGGCTCTATGGATTCTAATTCGGTTGGGATTTTTTTTTTCCTATATAATATTTAAAACTTATTTATCAAAATTGTCCTAGTTTTATGCATTACCCATTCTAACCAAGGATTACTTACAAATTATATGCAATCCATTATTAGTGTCTTAAATTAGGGGATTTAGTTACATCATTTTCCTTTTTTCTCTCCTCTCCTCTTTCATCACTACCTCCTCTCTCATCAATTTTTCTTTCTTTCTTCGTCACTCTCTCTTACTGTCTTTCTCTCAATAAGATAAGCCTAAAAGTTATCTTCTGCCAATCAACCTATTGAAGTAACCTCCAGTTTGTCACTTGTTTGACCTTTTCTCTTTTACATTGCTACCTACTAAGTATGGAACTTTAACCGTGCAATAATGTTATTGAATTCAAACTTGTGAGACTTCGGTTTGTCTTGTGCTCTCTTGAAAATTGGATCATACTGCAGTTTGATAGTCTTCTTCAAGAGATGAATTCAGCACATAGTAAGAAGGTCGTTGAAGATTCGAACACTAATCTATCATAAAGCTTTAAATTCAAATTTGGGATTTTAAAAATTGTTATTTATTTAGATTCGGTGTTGTTGCAAATAATTGAGAATATTTTTTGGAGTCTATACCTCAATTTTAAGGATGTTTGGTGAAGATTAGACTTGGTTTTTGACTGAATTTCAGATTGAAACTCAAAGAAGAAGACATGAGATACAATATACTTACGAAATTGTAGTAAAGTTATAGTATAATTGTATTCTATTATAGTTATATTTTTATTTTTATTTTAATATTGTATGAAATTTAAAAAATAGTTGTATAATTTATGAATCGTCGTATGAAATTTGTATTTCTCATTCTAAAAGAGAACTCATATGTACTGTGTACATCACATCATCGTTTATGTTGAATTCCCCCGACATAAATTCTTTAAATCCATTTGCAGAGATAGATTCCTCAAACTTAAGTTGGGATTGAAAAATATCATCTAATGTCCCATTGTTAACTTCTTGATTTATGCCGCTCACATAGCTGCCGCCATTCATCGGCAAACTGTGCATGAATATGTCTTGTAACTCTGAATTATTATAACCAAAGCTATTATTGGAAGGATCAAAGTTGCCTGAGTTCTGGAAGTCTTGCCCATTAAATCGATCTAATGAAAGCCATTCCGCAAATAATACTTTGGGTAAATTACTCTTTTGAGGCTCTCTTGGAATGTCCACCTGTGAAGCAGATTGATCTGGATCGGCCAATGAGTAATTTGTATTTAAGTTACATACAATACAATTGTATTCGTACCAATTTAATACAAATTGATATATTTACAACAACATGCATACTAAAATAAATTTCATACAACTAATTATATAGTATACACTTATTTACAACTTATCTACAACTTTCATACATTATTTTACCCATTTTAAATACATCTACAATATCATACAACTTAAATATAATTTTCATACAAATTTTATACAATATGTCTTTTATATATTTTGTATCTGATTTGTATATATTTTGTAGTGGTGTGTGTTTCTTCCTCTTTAAATCCAATCAAAACTTTCTCTCTTAATACAATTTTGATACATATCAACAACTTTATGTGAAAAGATAGTATTGATAACTTAAATACAAATTTTATACGATGATTCATATATTATACAATTATTTTTCAACTTTCATACAACATTAAAATAATATAT